>VCJN01000926.1:0-36394 GCA_006384855.1 Tetraselmis striata
CGACCATCTGCGCACGACTCACCTGTTCGAGGTCGCGGAGGAGTTCGCGCGCGAGAATCTGGCGCCCGGCGGGGCCTTCCTGTCGAAGGTGTTTCGCGGCGGCGCGGAGAACGAGGCGCTCGCCCGGCTCAAGCGGGATTATCAGTCGGTGCATCACATCAAGCCGCCGGCAAGCCGCAAGGAAAGCCCGGAACTCTACGTTCTGGCCAAAGGGTTTCGCGGCGGCGAAGGCTGAGCCGGTCCGGGCGGCAGGGAGCCCTCCGCCCGCATCCGCATCGGCGGGGCGTTATGCCGCTTTCCTTCCGGTCACACCCGTGTTAATGACCCGCGCCAACCTCTCTTATTCGTGACGCTTCGTCCCGGGCGAATTCTTGCTTCCGGCGGCCGGGCGGTATTTCCTGAAAGGGGATTGGCATATGGCTGAATTCTACCAGTCGATTCATGGCGCGGAAGCGCTCACCTTCGACGATGTTCTCCTGATGCCCGGGCACTCCGAAGTGCTCCCGTCCGAGACAGACCTGCGGACCCGCGTCACCCGGGGCATCGAGCTCAACTTCCCCCTGCTTTCAAGTGCCATGGACACGGTTACCGAAGGGCGTCTGGCCATCGCCATGGCGCAGGCCGGCGGCATCGGCGTCGTCCATCGCAATCTCACCATGGACCAGCAGGCCGAAGAGGTTCGCCGGGTCAAGAAGTTCGAGTCCGGAATGGTCGTCAACCCGCTGGTGATCGGACCGGACGCGACGCTTCAGGACGCTCTCGACCTGATGGAGCGGCATCGCATTTCCGGTATTCCGGTGGTGGAGAACGGCGGCGCGGGCGGACAGCATGTCGGCCGCCTCGTCGGCATCCTGACCAACCGCGATGTCCGCTTCGCCTCCGACCCCAGCCAGCGCGTTTACGAACTGATGACCCGCGAGGGACTGGTGAGCGTGCGCGATACGGTGAGCCAGGCGGAGGCCAAGCGTCTCCTGCACAAGCATCGCATCGAGAAGCTCCTGGTGGTCGACGACGCGCAGAACTGCGTCGGGCTGATCACCGTCAAGGACATGGAAAAGGCGCAGCTCAATCCGCAACGCATCGAAGGACGACCAGGGCCGGCTGCGCGTTGCCGCCGCCACCAGCGTCGGTCCCGAGGGGTTCGAGCGCGCGGAACGCCTTATCGACGCGGGCGTCGACCTTCTCGTTGTCGACACCGCCCACGGCCATTCCGAACGCGTGCTGGAGATGGTGCGCCGGGTGAAGACGAAGTCGAACGCGGTGCAGGTGCTGGCCGGCAACGTCGCGACTCGCGACGGCACGCGGGCCTTGATCGATGCGGGGGCGGACGCCGTCAAGGTCGGTATCGGACCGGGCTCGATCTGCACGACCCGCATCGTCGCCGGTGTCGGCGTTCCGCAGCTCACCGCCATCATGGAAGCCTGCGAGGCGGCCGCGAAGGACGACGTGCCGGTCATCGCCGACGGCGGCATCAAATATTCGGGCGATCTTGCCAAGGCCCTGGCGGGTGGTGCATCGGCTGCGATGATCGGGTCGCTGTTCGCCGGAACCGACGAAAGCCCGGGCGAGGTCTATCTCTACCAGGGACGGTCCTACAAGGCCTATCGCGGCATGGGATCGGTCGGCGCCATGGCCCGCGGCTCGGCGGACCGCTATTTCCAGGCGGAGGTGCGCGACGCGCTGAAGCTGGTGCCGGAAGGGATCGAGGGGGCAGGTGCCCTACAAGGGGCCGCTGGAAAGCGTCCTGCATCAACTGGCCGGCGGCCTGCGCGCCGCCATGGGCTATGTCGGGGCCTGCACGCTTGCGGAGCTTCAGGAAAAAGCCCGCTTCGTGCGGATCTCCGGCGCCGCGCTGCGCGAAAGCCACGCTCATGACGTGACGATCACGCGGGAAAGCCCGAACTACCCGTCCAACGTCTAGGTGTGAAGTCTCAGGAGGTTGTTCACCCGGTTCGGGGTTAGGCTGCAATCGCCAAACTCCAGCCGAGGATCCCGAAGGATGAACAACCCGCACCAAGGTGCCCGCCTTACCGTCTATAGTCGAGAGCAGATCGTGGCCCGTGTTCTCGCGGGACAGAAGGCCGCCGAGGTCGCCGCTGCCTTCGGCGTTTCCCTCCGCACCGTTCGGAAGTGGTTGGCGCGGTTCCGCGCGGGCGGGGCCGCGGCGCTCTCCAACCGCGCAAGTTCCCCCGCCCGCGTGGCGGGGCGTCTGCCCGATCGCCTGGTCGCGCTCGCCCTGCATCTGCGGCGCGACCTGCGCCTGACGGGGGCGGCGATCGCGGCCAGGCTGGGTCTCGCGCGCTCGACCGTAGCGCGCTGGCTGGCACGGGCGGGGATGGGGCGGCTGGCCCGGCTCGATCCGCCCGAGCCTGTGCGGCGTTACCAGCGCGCCCGGCCTGGCGAGCTGATCCATCTCGACATCAAGAAGCTCGGCCGGTTCGACCGGCCCGGCCATCGCGTCACCGGCACCCGCACGGGCTGCCGCAATCGGGGCGCGGGCTGGGACTTCGTCCATGTTGCGGTCGATGACGCGACGCGGCTGGCCTATGTCGAGGTGCTGGGCGACGAGCGCCGGAACACCACCACCGCCTTCCTGCTCCGCGCCCTGCGCTGGTTCCGTGCGCACGGCATCCGGACCGAGCGGGTGATGACCGACAATGGCAGCGCCTACCGCTCCCGCCGCTTCGCCAAGGCGCTGCGATGGCTGGGCATCCGCCACATCTTCACCCGACCCTACACGCCCAAGACCAACGGCAAGGCCGAGCGCTTCATCCAGACCCTCCTGCGCGAATGGGCCTACGGCCTCGCCTATCCTACATCGCAAGCCCGAAACGCGGACCTCCCCAGATGGCTTGACTGGTTCAACCGGGCAAGACAACACTCCGCTCTCAACGGCCTGCCGCCCCTCCAAAGGGTGAATGACCTTCTGAGAAACCACATCTAGGGCCAACAAAAAACTCCGGGACATGGTCCCGGAGTTTTTGCTTGAAACAGTGAAAGGCGGAGTGTCGGGTCTGATGCACTTCAGGTCTGACGCGCGCGATCAACGCGCCTCAGTGGCCGGAAGACGCGGGATCAGGCGCCGGCGTCGGAATCGTCGGACTTGGTGTTGCGCCCCTTGCGTTTCACCTGTGACATCTCCAGAAGGCGATGGGCACAGGCAACGAGGAGTTCCGGGGATTCTCCGCGCATGTCCTCTGCGGCATATTCGAAGTATGCGTTCCAGGCCTTGATTTCCTTGCTTGGGTCAACTGTTCCGTCGGTTTTATCGGTCATCGCTTCCACCTCCAATTTGCACCAGAAGACGTGATAGAACGTTATCGAAGCGTTATTCCTTTCGGGTGTAAAGACACGCTTTAGTTGATTGGAAGTTGTAAACTGATATTATTCACGAGGCGTTCCTACTTTGGGTTGTTGAGCTCGCCTCTATTCGCGCTGATATTATTTTTGACTGCGTTGGGTCGGGCTGAGGTGCAAACGTTGGCAAGCATCAATGGATCGGCTAAAGCAGCAAAACGCCGACGTCGGAAACCGGACACCAAGCGCAGAATGACACTCGTGTCACCGTGCCGGAAACGGTTGCAGAGGATGACGCGGAAGCGGTGGCGTTGTCGTCGACAGAAACACGTAACTTCGGGGATTGGGCATGAAAGACGGGGGCCGGCTGGCCGCGGCAATCGAGATTCTGGACGATGTCGATACCCATCGACGGCCCGTGCAGGACTCCCTGAAGGACTGGGGGCGCCGCCATCGCTTCGCCGGGTCGGGTGACCGTCTGGTGATCGCCAATCTTGTGTTCGATGCTCTTCGCAAGCGCTTGTCGCTGGCCCATGTGATGGGGTCTTCCAGCGCGCGCGCGCTGGTGCTGGCCACCTATGCGCGCAGTTGGGGCTTTGGCACGGAGGGGCTGGCGACGGTTCTGCAGGACGACCGGTTTGCGCCGGAGCAGCTCGAGCCGGATGAAGTTGCGCTTCTTGAAAAGCCCCTCGATGCGGACGCGCCCGATCACGTGCGCGCGGATGTGCCGCTTTGGCTCTGGCCGCATTTTGAAGAGGCCTTCGCCGAAGAGGCGGTGGAGGAAGGAGCGGCGCTGGCCGCACGCGCGCCCATCGACATGCGCGTCAACCTCTTGAAGGGGGACCGGGAGCGGCTCCACAAGCGGCTCGCGCATCTTGGCGTCATGGACACGCCGATCTCGCCGGTGGGCCTCAGGCTGCCACCGCCACCGGGCAAGGAGCGGGTGCCTCACGTTCAGGCGGAAGAGGGGTTTCGCAAGGGCTGGTTCGAGCTGCAGGACGAGGCGAGCCAGATCGCGGCGCTGCTCGCAGCCTCAGTTGAGCCGGCTCAGGTCCTCGACTATTGCGCGGGCGGCGGCGGCAAGACCCTGGCGCTTGCCGGCGCGCTGGGAAACCGCGGGCAGATCTATGCCCATGACGTCAGCAAGCTGCGGCTGGCGCCGATTTTCGAGCGGCTGCAGCGGGCCGGCGCGCGCAACGTGCAGACCCGCGATCCGGAAACCGGGAAACTCGACGATCTGGAAGGCCGGATGGACCTGGTGTTCCTCGATGTGCCCTGTTCGGGGACGGGCGTCTGGCGCCGCCGGCCGGACTCCAAGTGGCGGATCACGGCGAATGCGCTCTCGGGGCGGTTTGCGGGAACAGCGCGAGGTGCTGGCCCAAGCGAGCCGATACGTGCGTCCGGGCGGCTACCTGGCCTATGCCACCTGTTCGCTGCTTCCCTGCGAGAACCAGACCCAGGTGCGGGCTTTCCTGTCGGACAATCCGGTGTTTCAGGCCGAGCCGCTGGTGTCGCGCTGGGAACAGGTCTTTGGCGAAACCGCCACCAAGCCGAGATTCACGGAAGAGGGCTTTGCGACCCTCAGTCCCGCACGCACGAACACGGACGGCTTTTTTCGTCGCGCTGTTGAAGCGCGCCGACTGACGGGCCGGCGAACCGCTTTTCTGCCTAACTCCTAATTCGCGACGGGCCAGTTCCGGTCGCCTTCCGGTATCATGAACACCTGACCCGGATAGATCAGGTCCGGATTGCGGATCTGGTCCTTGTTGGCCTGATAGATCGTGGTGTAGCGCAGGCCCTCGCCATAGCGCCGCTGCGAAATGGTCCACAGGTTGTCGCCGCTGCGGATGATGATGCTCGGGATTTGGCGCGCGCCGGTGCTGGCGCTTGCGCCGTCGCCCTCGCCGGCGGTACCGGTGGCGCTCACCGGGCGCAGCACGATGGCGTCTTCCACCCTCTCGAAGGTCACCTGCGCGCGCGCGACCACGGTCCCGCTGTCCGGGACGATCTGGTCCGCCCGGACATCGACCTCTCCGGGGGCGATTTCATTCTCGGTTTCCATCAGCCAGCGGCCCTTGCTGTCGGTCCTGGCTTCGCCGATCAGCGTGTTGTCGAAATAGACGCGGACGTCGGAATTCGGCTCGCCGGCACCGGCGACGAAGACTTTGCTGTCCTCCGTCTCCACCCGCTTCGACCGTCACCCGGGGCGTGGCGGGCGTGTCCGGTGCCGGGCCTGCGGTCTCGCCGGCAGGGGTCTCAGTGGCCGCGGGGCTATCCGTGGCGGGGGCCGCCGCGACCTCTGTCGAAGGCGTCGTCGAGGGGGCGGGCGATGCATCGGGCGTGGCGTCTGCCGCGCGCTGCTCCGCCGGCTGCGCGGAGGAGGGCGTTGCAGGTGCTTCCGAAGCGGCAGGCGTCGTGTCGAACTGTGCGGGCGGCTGAGCGGTGTCCTTTGCGGTTTCCGCAGCCGTCTCCGTCAGCGCCGCGACGTCCCGGGAGGTGTCGTCCGCCTGGCCGCTTTGGGGCGTTGCGCCGGCCGTCGTCGTTTCGGTTTCCGGCTTTTTGCAGGATCTGCGACGGCGCGCCCGGCTCGTTCAGCATCACCAGAACCTCGCCGCTTGCGGGATCCTCGGGAACGGAAACGGCAATCGACTGTCGCGAGGCGCTCTTCACGGTACCGGCGTCGTCCCGGGTTTCGAGCGTGACGGCATGAGCCCCCGGATCGAGCGGGGTGTCCAGCACGATGGCGAATTCGCCGGCGGCATTGGCGATGCCCTTGCCGACCACCTTGCCGTTGGACAGAAAGCGCGACGATCGCGCCGGCCTCGGAGCGTCCGGCGACGACGGTGGAGCCGTCGGGCTCCACGCGCATCAGGTCGAAAGTCGGTTCGCTGCCCTCGGTCGTCGTCCGCGGCGGTGTCGACCGGTGCGGGGGCGTCCGCGCTTTTCGTCGCGCGGCTCGATGGCAGCGGTGCCGCCTTGCGCGGTGTCGCCATCGGGTGCGGTTGATGGTGTCCCGCCGTCCGGCACGGAGGCCGTTCGTTCGCCATCCATCGCAGCCGGAGCATCCGTCGGCGTGGTCGCCACGCGTTCATCGCCAGGCTGCTGCTGAAGCTGCCAGAGCCCGATGCCGAACGCGCCGGCCGCCGACGATCCCGGCGAGAATGAGCAATTGAACGACGACTTTCCGCGACATGCCAGATCCGTTCCCTGAGTTTTCCAGGTCGTCGGGATCGGTTTCAGCGCCTCGTGGCCCGTGAATCCTGTCGATCCCCTCCCGTTCCTAGATGGTTATATGCTTATTCCTGGGGCGGCAAGCAACCGCTCCGTTCGAGCCGTATTGACCGGCGTGCGCCACGGTGCAAAACAGGGCGCATGAGCGATATGAAAACGATTTTGCGTCTATTGCGGCACCGGAGAGGGCGCGACGCCCGCCTATCTTGCCGCCGCCACCGAGCTTGGACGCCGCATCGCGGCCGACGGTCTCTCCCTCGTCTACGGGGGAGGATCCATCGGTCTGATGGGAGCGGTTGCCCGCGCCACGCTGGACAACGGCGGCCATGTCACTGGGGGTCATTCCGCGCTTCCTGGAGGAACGCGAGGTGATGATGCAGACGGTCAGCGATCTTGTGGTCACCGATGACATGCATGAGCGCAAGCGCATCATGTTCGACCGCGCCGACGCCTTCGTCGCGTTGCCCGGCGGCATCGGCACCCTGGAGGAACTGGTCGAAGTCCTGACCTGGGGGCAGCTCGGCCGTCACCGCAAGCCCGTCGCCCTTGCCGACATCAACGGGTTCTGGCGGCCGCTGGTGACCCTTCTGGAGCACATGCGGGAGGAGGCCTTCATCCGTCCGGGCTTCGAGATCGCCTATCACGTCTGCCCGACGGTGGACGGCATCCTGCCGACCCTGCGCGCGGCCCTGCGCAGCCCCGGGCGACGAAGCCGGCGCCAATGTCGCCGACCTGGCTCGGCTGTAGATCCCGTCCGGGCACCGCCCTCGTGAAACATCCGTATAATTGACAGAAAGGCCCTGATGCATTTCGCTGCGTCAGGGCCTTTGCTGTTATGACGTTACTTGAAAGAAGCTTCGTAACTCCTTCGACGGAAAGTCATAAAGGAGGCCGCTATCCTTGTTTTCCGGCGCCGCCAGATCAAGCAGGCAAGGAGCCAGTTCGCTTGGGTGGGCGAGGGAGGCGGCGTCTTCGCCGGGCATTGCCTCGGCACGCAAGGCGGTGCGCATGGGGCCCGGATTGACCAGCATGCCCGTAATCGGCGTCTGGCGGGTTTCGGCGACATAGGTGCGCAACAGCGTTTCCACGGCAGCCTTTGAGACGGCATAGGGCCCCCAATAGGCCTTGCAGCTGTGCGCGGCGTCCGAGGTGAGGACAACGACGCGGCCGGCGTCCGACTGGCGCAGCAGCGGGTCGAGCGAGCGCAGCAGCCGCCAGTTTGCGGTGGACGTTCACCGCCATCACCTTGTCCCAGGTCTTGGGCTTCACGTGTCCGAGGGGCGAGAGACCGCCGAGAATGCCGGCATTGGCGATCAGCACGTCGAGCTTTTTCCAGCGCTCGTAAATGGCAGCGCCTAGACGGTCGATCGCGTCGAAGTCGGTCAGGTCGACCGGCACCAGCGTTGCCTGGCCCCCGGCGCTGCGGATCTCATCGTCGAGTTCCTCCAGGCCGCCGACCGTGCGGGCGATGGCGATCACATGCGCGCCTTCGGCGGCCAGCGCCTTGGCGGCATGATAGCCGATGCCGCGCGAGGCGCCGGTGACGACGGCGACGCGTCCCTCAAATCGTTTCTGCATGCGTGATTATCCCACTTCAACCAGGCGCGGCATGTGCGACACGTCATCGTCTTCGGCCATGTCGGTCAGCGGCGTCGGATAGTCGCCGGTGAAGCAATGATCCGTAAACTGCGGGTTTTTCCGCGTCGCGTCCCTCGTAGCCGATGGCCTTGTAGATCCCCTCCACGGAGAGGAAGGCGAGGCTGTCGGCGCCGATGTAATTGCGCATTTCCTCAAGGCTGTATTTGGCGGCGAGGAGCTTTTCGCGCACCGGCGTGTCGATGCCGTAGTAGTCGGAATAGCGGATCGGCGGCGAGGCGAGGCGGAAGTGCACCTCGCGGGCGCCGGCCTCGCGGATCATCTGCACGATCTTCACCGAGGTGGTGCCGCGCACCAGACTGTCGTCGATCAGCACCACGCGCTTGCCCTCGATCTGGGCGCGGTTGGCGGAGTGCTTGAGCTTGACGCCCAGGGTGCGGATCTGCTGGGTCGGCTCGATGAAGGTGCGGCCGACATAGTGGTTGCGGATGATCCCGAGCTCGAAGGGAACGCCCGAGGCTTCTGCGTAGCCGAGCGCGGCCGGAACGCCGGAGTCCGGCACGGGCACGACCACATCGGCATCCACGGCCGATTCAAGCGCGAGCTGGCGGCCGAAGTCCTTGCGCACATTGTAGACGCTGCGCCCGCCGAGGATCGAGTCGGGGGCGCGAGAAATAGACGTATTCGAAGATGCAGGGCCGGGCCGGGCGCCGGCCGAAGGGGAAGTGGCTCTCGATGCCGCTCGGCGTGCAGACCACCACTTCGCCGTTCTCGACCTCGCGGATGAACTTGGCGCCGATGATGTCGAGGGCGCAGGTCTCGGACGCCAGGATCGGGGCGCCGTTGAGATCGCCGAGCACCAGCGGCCGGATGCCGAAGGGATCGCGCGCGCCGATCAGCTTCTTGCGGGTGAGGGCGACCAGCGAATAGGCACCTTCCATCTGCAGGATCGCGTCGATGAAGCGGTCGACGATCTTGCCCTTGCGCGAGCGTGCGACGAGCTGCAGCACGACCTCGGAATCCGATGTCGACTGGCAGATCGCGCCGTCCTTGATCAGGGCGCGGCGCAACGTCATGGCGTTGGTGAAATGGCCGTTGTGGCAAACGGCGATGCCGCCGCCGTCGAGTTCGGCGAAGAGCGGCTGCACGTTGCGCAGGATCGTCTCGCCGGAGGTGGAGTAGCGCACGTGGCCGATCGCATAGGGGCCGGTCAGGCGCCCGATCGTCTCGGCGTCGGAGAAATGGTCGCCGACGAGGCCCTGATGGCGCTCCGAGCGGAACTGGCTGCCGTCGAAGGTGACGATTGCCGGCGGCTTCCTGCCCCCGGTGCTGCAGCGCATGAAGGCCGAGAGCGGTGATCGCGGCCGCATCGTCATGCCCAAGAATGCCGAAGACGCCGCACTCTTCGCGCAGCGTATCGCCGTCCAGCTCTTCGCGAGTAAATTCCAGCGTGGTGTTGCCGGCCATCGTCCTGCTCCTGATTGTCACGCCCGCGCCGGAACGTCAGCGCCCGGCAGCGTGAACCCTTTGCCGGCGCCACGCAAGCGGGCGCCCGGATGTCTGTTGATCCCGTTCAATCGCAAACGGCGACTTGGCGGCGCCTGCGCGGCGGCCGCTCTTGCCCCTCAGTTGGTGGACGAGCCGGAGGTCGTCAACTGCTCGAGCCCGCGCCGTTCGGTGTCGGAATATCCCTGCTCCTCGGCCGGGGCTGTCTGGCTCTGCGGTGCGACCCCGTCCCCGGAGGCTCCCCCGCCGTTGCGGATGCGGTTGAGGATCGCTTCTTCCGGGTCATCGGGAAGGGCCGCGACGAGACGGTTGCCGATCGAATCGAGCATCGGCTTCGACTTGGCGCCGGCGATCCAGCCCGGCTGTTCCTGCGCCGGGACGAACCAGTTGAAGAACAGCATGGCGACGACAACAAGCAACAGCCCGCGCAGGGCGCCGAAGACGAAGCCGAGCGACCGGTCCAGCGCGCCGATGCGGCTGTCGAGAACGAAATCCGAAATGCGCATGGTGATGTAGCTCACCACGATCAGCGTGATCAGGAAGACGCCAGCGACCGAGACGCCGAGGGCGACGCTTTCCTGCGCGATATATTGCTGCACGAAGGGCAGCACCTGCTTGTAGAGCAGGAACGCGGCGACAGCGGCCGCGACCCAGGACGCGATCGACAGCACCTCGCGCACGAAGCCGCGGATCATCGCGAGGATCGCGGACAAGAACATGATGACGAGAAGAATTCCGTCAAGAATGGTGATCGGCATTGCTCGGCACTGTCCCTGATCGCAGCCCATATGGCATGTTGGACCCAGTCGTCCGCGTGGGTCCTGCGCGGAAAGTCTACTCCAAAGATCGCGATTCGCGCGGCTCGGCGGGGAGCCGCCATGCGTTCGCTTTCCTGTCACGGCGCCTGCATCCGCGCAAGGACGGATACGCGCGTCACCCCGGTCTTCTCGCGCCCGTTACAGGCGCTTGCGCTCCGGTTACCCGTCGCCGTCGCTCGAACCGGCACCGGAGGCAACGCGTGCCACCAGATCGGCGAGTTCCGACAGTCCGGTGACCTCGCCGGTCTCGCCCTTGCCGTCCGCCAGATTGGCGTCCGGAACGAAGGCTGCGGTAAAGCCGAGTTTCTGGGCTTCCTTGAGGCGATTTTGCGCCTGGGAGACGGCCCGTACGGCACCCGACAGACTGATCTCGCCGAAATAGACGCAATCGGCGGGCAGGGCAACCCCGCTGAGCGAGGAGACAAGTGCTGCGGCAACCGCGAGATCGGCGCCGGTCTCGGTGACGCGCAGTCCGCCCGCGACATTCAGATAGACGTCGTTTTGCGCGAAACGCACGCCGCAGCGCGCCTCGAGCACCGCCAGGATCATCGACAGCCGCGCGCTGTCCCAGCCGATCACGGCCCGGCGCGGGGTGCCGAGCGGCGAGGGGGCGACCAGCGCCTGGATCTCGATCAACAGCGGGCGGGTGCCCTCGAGCCCCGCGAAGACCGCCGAGCCTGGCGTGCGGCCGGAGCGTTCTCCGATGAAGAGCGCGGAGGGGTTGGCGACCTCGCTCAGGCCCTTGTCGGTCATCTCGAAGACGCCGATCTCGTCGGTGGCGCCGAAGCGGTTCTTGACCGAGCGAAGGATACGGTACTGATGCGCGCCGTCGCCCTCGAAATAGAGCACCGCGTCGACCATGTGCTCGACGACGCGGGGGCCGGCGATCTGCCCGTCCTTGGTGACATGGCCGACGAGAATGACGGTGGCGCCGCTCGATTTGGCGTAGCGCACCAGCGCCTGCGCCGAGGCGCGCACCTGTGTCACCGTGCCGGGCGTCGATTCCACCGTTTCCGTCCAGAGCGTCTGGATGGAATCGATGATCACCAGCGCCGGCGCGGGGCCGTCGGTCAGTGTCGCCAGAATGTCCTCGACGCTGGTTTCGGCGGCCAGACCGACCGGCGCGTCGGTCAGCCCGAGGCGCGCCGCGCGCAGGCGCACCTGATCAATCGCCTCCTCGCCGGAAATATAGACCGCGCGATGACCGCCGCGGGCAACGGCTGCCGCCGCCTGGATAAGCAGCGTCGACTTGCCGATACCCGGATCGCCGCCGACCAGAAGCGCGGAACCGCGCACGAAGCCGCCGCCGGTGACGCGGTCGAGTTCGCCGACCCGCGTCTCGATCCTCGGCGGCGCCTCGCTTTCTCCCGAAAGGCCGACCAGCGGCACGACCCGGCCCTTGCGCCGGTTCACAGGCGCCGGAGAGCCGCCGACGCCGGCGCCGGTGCGTTCCTCCACCAGACTGTTCCAGTCGCCGCAACTGTCGCAGCGCCCGGCCCATTTGGCGGCAACCGCTCCGCAGGACTGGCAGACGAAGGATGTCGAGCGCTTGGCCATCAGCCGGTGCCTCTTGCGGATCGAACCGGGAGATAGCGCCGCGAAAACCGCCGGCCGAGGCCCGTCAAAAGCTCATATCCGATGGTACCGGCGCAGGCGGCGGTCTCGTCGATCGGGATGTTGGCCCCGAACAGCTCCACGAAATCGCCGCGCTGCGCCACGTCCGGCGGGACGGCGCTGACGTCGAAGGCGGACATGTCCATGGAGACCCGGCCGAGGATCGGCAGGCGGTAGCCGGCAATCCAGGCATCGGCGCCGCGTTTTTCGTCCGTGGAGCCGGAGGCGCGCAGGTAGCCGTCGGCATAGCCGGCAGCGACCATGGCGACGCGCATGTCGGCGGGGGCGGTAAAGGTCGCGCCGTAGCCGATGGTCTCGCCGCGCTTCAGCTCGTGGATCTGCAGGATGCGGCTTTCCAGCGTCACCACCGGGCGCAGGCGCGCCTGCGGCAGTTGCGAGGCCCTGGCGCCGTAGAGCGTGATGCCGGGGCGGGCGAGGTCGAAATGATAGTCGCGATCCAGAAAGATGGAGGCGGAGTTCGCCAGCGACCGACGGGCATCGGGAAAGAGCGCGCATGCCTCGCGGAAGCGGCCGAGCTGTTGCCCGTTCATCGGATGGTCCGGCATATCGGCACAGGCCATGTGCGACATCACCATGTCGGGCGCGAAAGCGCACGACGGGTCCGCCGAGATCGCCCTCGCCTCGTCGAGCGACAGGCCGAGCCGGCTGATCCCGGTGTCGACGTGGAGGCCGGCCGGTGGGGGAGCGCTCTGGCCGGCGATGAAGCCGCGCCATTCCGCGACCTCTTCCGGCGAAGCGAGCACCGGGCGCAGCCCGTGACCGGCGTAGAAGTCCGACGCGCCCGGATAGAGGCCGTTGAGAATGTAGATCGTAGCGTCGGGAAGCCGCGCGCGCGTTGCCTGGCCTTCCTGGGGCGTCGCGACGAAGAACGTCCGGCAGCCGGCCGTCCACAGTGCGGCGAGGCCTTCATCCGAGCCAAGGCCGTAGCAATCGGCCTTCACGGCCGCGCCGCATTCCGCATCGTCGCTCAGCCGTGCATCGAGCGCCTGCCAGTTGGCGGCGAGCGCGTCGAGATCGATGGTTATGCGTCCGCCGTCGCCGGGGAGATCGGCGCTGTTCGCGGAATCTTCGGGGGAGGGGTGTTCGGTCAAATCCGTCCTGGTCCATCGCGCGTGTTTGAGAGGCGGCGAGCCTCTGTCTCGGCTCTCGCCGCGGCGGTCATGGATCGCCTGCGGGGCGGTGAGCGGCGAGCCTGCGGCCTGTTCCGGCGCACATGCACCGCATTTGCACGCGCGCCGGCGTGCAGGTCAAGCGTGCGCGGCCAGGATGCCCCGTGCTAGTCGTGCGGTTCGGGGAAGCGGTCCGGGTCGGCGAGGTCGGAGAAGCGGGTGAATTCGCCCTGGAAATGCAGGTGCGCTGTGCCGGTCGGGCCGTGACGCTGCTTGGCAATGATCACCTCGGCGCGGTTGCGCACCCGGTCGAGCTTTTCCATGTCCTCCGGCGTCGCCTCCTGGCCGATGGCCTTGGCGAGATAATATTCCTCGCGGAACACGAACATCACCACGTCGGCATCCTGCTCGATGGAGCCGGATTCGCGAAGGTCTGAGAGGATCGGGCGCTTGTCGTCGCGCGATTCGACCTGACGCGAGAGCTGGGAGAGCGCGATGATCGGGACGTTGAGTTCCTTGGCGAGCGCCTTCAGGCCCGTGGTGATCTCGGTGATTTCCTGAACGCGGTTGCCCTGGTTCTTGCTCGAGCCGGTCAGCAGCTGGATGTAGTCGACGATCAGCAGGTCGAGGCCGCGCTGGCGCTTCAGCCGCCGGGCGCGCGCGACAAGCTGCGAGATCGAGATGCCGCCGGTCTGGTCGACATGCAGCGGCACGCTCTGCATCGTCTGGGCGGCGGCCGCGAGCTTTTCGAAGTCATGTTCGGAGATGTCGCCGCGCCGGATCTTGGACGAGGAGATCTCGGTCTGCTCGGAAATGATACGCGTGGCGAGCTGTTCCGCCGACATTTCCAGAGAGAAGAAGCCGACAACGCCGCCGTTGATCGTCTTCATCGTGCCGTCGGGCTGCTCCTCGGCCTGATAGGCCTCAGCCACGTTGTAGGCGATGTTGGTGGCAAGCGAGGTCTTGCCCATGGCCGGGCGGCCTGCGAGCACGATCAGGTCCGAATGCTGAAGGCCGCCCATCAGGCTGTCGAGATCGCGCAAGCCGCTGGCAAGGCCCGAAAGCGCGCCCTCGCGCTGATAGGCGGCGGCCGCCATTTCGATGGTCGATGTCAGCGCGTCGCCGAAGGAGACGAAGCCGGCGTTGGAGCTGCCCTTTTCCGCCAGTTCGAACAGCCGGCGCTCGGCGTCGTCGATCTGGGCCCCGGGCGGCATGTCGATCGGCGCGTCGAAGGCGATGTTGACCATGTCCTCGCCGATGCGGATCAGGTTCCGCCGGATCGCCAGATCGTAGATCGCGCGGCCATAGTCCTCGGCGTTGATGATGGAGGCGGCGTCGGCGGCGAGGCGGAGAATGTATTGCGCGGCCGACATGTCGGCGATCTTCGCGTCCTGGGCGAAGAAGGTCTTCAGCGTGATCGGCGAGGCGACCTTGCCGGCGCGGATGAGCTGGCCGGCCTTCTCGTAGACCTCCCGGTGCGGCGCGATGAAGAAATGGCCGGGCTCGAGAAAGTCGGAGACGCGATAGTAGGTCTCGTTGTTGACGATGATGGCGCCGAGAAGCTGGCGTTCGGCCTCCGCGTTGTGCGGCGCCACGCGCATCTGTACCGCGGCGTTCGTATCGTTCGCCGGTGCCGTGCCCTTCATGTCTCATCCCCTCGCAAGGCCTTTGTCGTACCGGGCGAGGGCAGGAGAGACAAGGGGAGCGCCAAGGAATCGCGCCGATGATTCACGGTCCGTGAATCATCGGGATAAGTCGTGAATCCGCTTGACGCTGATGGTGCTGGTTAACTTGCCGGCAAATGACGGACCCGCCGGCAAACCGGCGGGTCCATCGGGCGTAAGACTATACGGCGATCCTGCCGCCGCCCTGTTTGGTCACCACGACCACGGAGGGGCGCGGCGGCATGCCGTCCTGGAAGTCCGGCCAGCGGGTCGCGGGGTCCTCGAAGGTCGAGTTGCGCTCGAAGCCGGCGAAATTCTTCGTCCCGTCCGTTCCCGGATGCTGAACGGCGAGGAAGAGCGTCGTCTGGTCCTGCGTGAAATAGGGGCCGCAGAGCTCGCCGCCGACGGGGCAGCGGAAGAAGAGCTTCGACGAGCCGCGCAGCGCGCCCTCCGTCTCCAGCGCATAGAGGCCGTCGGACTTGCCGGTCTTTGCCCAGTTCGATCCCTGGTCGGTGGAGATCCACAGCCGGCCGTCCGCGTCGATGGCGCAATTGTCGGGGGAGGCGAACCAGCCGTGCTCGGAGGTCTCCGGCCCCCATTGCGCACCGACCTCGGCAACCGCCGGGTCGCCGCATTTCACCAGGATATCCCAGGTGCCGGTGGTGGCCGCGTGATCGCCGCCCGCCTCGTTCATCTGCAGGATATGACCGAAATTGCTTTCCGGGCGCGGGTTGACGGCATCCACCTGCTCCGGCGTGCGGCGCGAGTTGTTGGTCAGCATGACAAAGACGGCGCCATCGCCCCGCGGCTCGATATCTTCCGGCCGGTCCATCGGCGTCGCGCCCAGAAGGTCCGCCGCCAGACGGGTGTCGATCATCACGTCTGCCTGGCTGTTGAAGCCGTTTTCCGCGGTCAGCGGGCCCTCGCCATGGACAAGCGGCATCCACTCATAGCTGCCGTCGTCATTGTAGCGGGCCACGTAGAGCGTGCCTTCGGACAGAAGCTGCATATCCTGCGCCTTGTCGCCGGACACGGTGCCCGCGGACACGAACTTGTAGACATAGTCGAAGCGGTTGTCGTCGCCGGTATAGATCACCACCTGACCCGACGGCGCGATGGTGGATTCGGCGCCTTCATGACGGAACCGGCCAAGCGCGGTGTGCTTGACGGGGGTGGAGGTCGGGTCCATCGGGTCGACCTCCACGATCCAGCCGAACCGGTTGGACTCGTTGGGTTCGACATCAATGTTGAACCGGTCGTGATATCTGCCCCAGGCATACCAGCGGCCCGGCACGCCATAGCGGCCCATGCTTTCGGCCTCGGCCTGCGCGGAGAGATCCGGGTCGCCGTCGCCATCGACCGTGTCGGTCCAGAAATAGCCGTGGAAGTTCTCCTCGGCCATCAGGTAGGTGCCCCACGGGGTGATCCCGCCAGCGCAGTTGTTGATGGTGCCGTTCACGGCCAGGCCGGTCGGGTCCGCGCCCGTCATCATCCGCGCATGCCCGGCGGCGGGCCCGTCAATGGTCATCGGGGTGTCGGCGGTGATCCGGCGGTTGTATTCGCTGTCGAGCACGACGGACCATTTGCCGTCATCGCCTTTCACGATCTCGAAGACCGACCCGCCATGGGCGGCCATTTCGATATTCACCAGCTCTTCGGTCATGCCCTGGAACCCGTCGCGATCCTGCCGGCCCAGACCCGGGAACATCACCTCTTCATTGGTGTATTCATGGTTCACGCACAGGATACCGCGACCGGGCTCAAGCTCCACAAAGCCCACATAGTCGTTGTTGTAGCCAAAGCGGCGCGCCTGATCTTCCGCCGACTGGCTCTGCGGATCGAACTCGGCCATGTCGGGGAAAATCGGATCGCCCCAACGGATCAGGATATCGGCGTTGTAACCATCGGCGATGTGATGGTTCACGTCGTTGCCCCAGGGCAGCTCTTCAAAGACATACCGGCTGTCGGCGGCGGTTGCGGCAGCGGCGCGGCCCGGGGCCACGATGGCCGAGGTGCCGAAGAGTGCAGTGGTCGCGGAGACCGCCAATGCGCCGCGCATCACGTCGCGGCGGCCATAGCGGCGGTTGATCACATCGCCGATGGTGTTGCCGAGATTGGGGTTTGTCGGGATGTCGTCGAAGGCTTCGAAGGCTTCCGCCTTGTTTCCGAAGCCATCGTTGAACTTGTTGGTGGTCATCAGCGGAAGTCTCCCTCATTTCAGCCGGATGCGCGCTGCGGCGTCTGAAAATCCCGACGGATGCGCCGGAACTGCAGCGCGCCGGCAACGGCCAAATAGATTCAAAAAGATCAGTCGCTTGTGCCGGCAATCGCGCGACACGTGCCCAAATTCTATCGCCGCCATGCAGCGGTTTCATGACAATCGGGGCGAGGCCGTCGCAATTTGGAAAGACAGTTGGGCACGGATTGCGCTCAGGGCTTGCACCCGTCATGGAACTGTCGCTTAATGTTCATGTGAGCGACATTTATCGTTCATATGAAAACAATACGAAAAGCGGACGTTTCGTTCGGTGTGGCCATCGCGGCCCGCCTGCCGTTCCTCAACCGCACGTCGGGCCAAGGCCCGGCTAAGGGAGCAAACACAATGGCTTATCGCAAGACACTCGCCGGGCTTGTCGCCGCGACGATCCTGGCCGGAAGCACGACGGCGTCCTTCGCCGCGACCGAAATCCAGTGGTGGCATGCCTTCACCGGCCGCCTGGGCGAGCTGCTCGCCGAACAGGTCGAGAAGTTCAACGCCTCGCAGGACAATTATGTCGTCGTGGCGTCGCACAAGGGCAACTACTCCGAGACGCTGAACGCCGGCATCGCCGCCTTCCGCGCCGGCGAGCAGCCGCATATCCTCCAGGTCTTCGAAGTCGGCACGGCGACCATGATGTCCGCCAAGGGCGCCATCGTGCCGGTCTACGAGCTGATGGAAAACACCGGCAAGCCGTTCGATGCGGATGCCTATCTGGCCGCGGTGAAGGGCTATTACACCACGACCGACGGCGAGATGCTGTCGCTGCCGTACAATTCCTCCACGCCGGTGCTCTATGTGAACCGCGACGCACTGGAGGCCGCCGGCCTCGATCCGGACATGGATCTCTCCACCTGGGAGCAGGTCGGCACCGCGCTCGACGCCCTGAAGGCGAACGGCTCGTCCTGTCCGCTGACGACCGCCTGGCAGAGCTGGGTGCATCTGGAGAACCTCTCCGCCTATCACAACGTTCCCTTCGCCACGAAGGAGAACGGCTTTGCCGGCACCGACACTGAGCTTGCCTTCAACGGCCCGGTCCAGGTCGCGCATATCTCCGCGATGGGTGAATGGGCGAAGGACGGAAAGTTCATCTACGCCGGCCGTCGCAACGAGGGTGGTGCACGGTTCCGCTCTGGCGAATGCGCGTTCTTCACCGAATCCTCCGCCGGCTATGCCGGTGTGAAGGCCGAGGCCGAGTTCGCCTTCGACATCCGCGCGCTGCCCTATTGGTCCGGCGTCGAGGGCGCGCCGCAGAACACCATCATCGGCGGTGCGTCGCTGTGGGTGATGAGCGGTCATGAAGACGAGGAATATGCCGGCGTCGCCGAGTTCCTGAACTTCCTGTCCTCCGCCGACATCCAGGCCAACTGGCACCAGAACACCGGCTATCTGCCGATCACCGCGGCTGCCTACGAGCAGACCAAGGCATCGGGCTTCTACACGGAAAACCCGGGCACCGACATCGCCATCATCCAGATGACCGGCAAGGCGCCGACGGGGAACTCCAAGGGCCTGCGTCTCGGCAACTTCGACCAGATCCGCGGCATCATCGACGAAGAGCTGGAAGCGGTGTGGGCCGGCGACAAGGACGCCAAGACCGCCCTCGACAGCGCCGTCGAGCGTGGCAACCAGCTTCTGCGCCGCTTCGAGCAGGCCAACCGCTGACGCTGTTTGCCGCCGGTGGTGTCACCGGCGGCACCGCAGTCTGACCCTTGCGGGTGGTCTGGAGAACTCCGGGCCACCCGCACAGCTGTTCCAGTTCCCCAGAACCGCCGAAACGGTACCTCGCCAGATGCAAAAACGCGTCGTCTTCAACAACCGGCTGCTGCCCTATCTGCTGCTCGCGCCGCAGATCGTGGTCACCATGCTGTTCTTCTTCTGGCCGGCGGGTCAGGCGATCTATCAGTCGGCCTTCATTCCCGATCCCTTCGGACTGAGCTCGCAGTTCGTCGGCTGGGGCAATTTCGAGTTCCTGCTGAGCGATCCCTATTATCTCGCGTCCTTTAAAACGACGGTGGTGTTCTCCACCCTGGTGACGGTCACCTCCATGGGCGCCGCGCTCTGGCTTGCCGTGATGGCCGACCGGGTGATCAAGGGATCGAGCGCCTACAAGACGCTGCTCGTCTGGCCCTATGCGGTTGCGCCCGCGGTCGCCGGCGTGTTGTGGCTCTTCATGTTCAATCCGAATGTCGGTCTCGTCGCCTGGTATCTAGGCGCGGCCGGCTACGACTGGAACCACGTGCTCAACGACGGGGAGGCGATGGGACTTGTCGTCGCGGCCTCGTCCTGGCGCCAGATCAGCTACAATTTCCTGTTCTTCCTCGCGGGCCTTCAGGCGATCCCGAAAAGCGTGATCGAGGCGGCGGCCATCGACGGGGCGAGCTTCGCGCGCCGGTTCTGGACCATCGTGTTTCCGCTGCTGTCGCCGACGACCTTCTTCCTGCTCGTCGTCAACATCATCTACGCCTTCTTCGAGACCTTCGGCGTGATCCACACGATCACCGCCGGAGGGCCGCAGCAGGCCACGACGATCCTGGTCTACAAGGTCTATTCCGACGGCTTCGTCGGGCAGGACCTCGGTTCCTCCGCCGCACAGTCGGTGATCCTGCTCGTGCTGGTCGGGCTGCTGACCGTCGTGCAGTTCCGCTATATCGAACGCAAGGTGCACTACTGATGAGCGGAATGGTCGAAAAACGCGGGCTCGGAACCTGGCTGACCCATATCGGACTGCTGATCGGCATCGCGATCATCTGCTTCCCGATCTACATGGCCTTCGTCGCCTCCACGGTGACGCAGCCGGAAATCGCCCGGCCGCCGATGCCGCTGCTGCCGGGGGTCGCATTTCATCGAGAACTACACCGCGGCGCTGACCCAGGGCATCAACGCCCCGGTCTGGCAGATGCTGCTGAACTCCAGCATCATGGCGATGGGCATCGCGGTGGGGAAGATCGTGATTTCGATCATTTCCGCCTATGCCATCGTCTATTTCCGCTTCCCGTTCCGCATGATGTTCTTCTGGCTCATCTTCCTGACGCTGATGCTGCCGGTGGAGGTGCGCATCGTGCCGACCTATGAGGTCGTGGCGGGCTTCGGGATGCTGAATTCCTACACGGGCCTGATCCTGCCGCTGGTCGCCTCGGCGACGGCGACCTTCCTGTTCAGGCAGTTCTTCCTCACCGTTCCCGACGAACTGGCAGAGGCCGCGCGCGTTGACGGTGCCGGGCCGATCCGCTTCTTCCTCGACATCCTGCTGCCGATGTCGCGGACCAATATCGCGGCGCTGTTCGTGATCCTGTTCATCTATGGCTGGAACCAGTACCTCTGGCCGCTGCTGATCACCACCGATCCCGAGATGAACACCATCGTGATGGGCATCAAGCAAATGTTCCCCAGCGGCGACGATACCGCCGATTGGCCCGTCATCATGGCGACCACGCTGATGGCCATGCTGCCGCCCGTGGCCGTCGTCGTCTTCATGCAGAGGCTGTTCGTGAAGGGCCTCGTGGAAAGCGAGAAATAGGATCCGATGGCGCAAATCGCGTTTTCAAACGTCCGCAAGTCCTACGGGACGACCGAGGTCATCCACGGGGTCGATGCCGAGATCGCCGATGGCGAGCTGATCGTCATCGTCGGCCCGTCGGGCTGCGGCAAGTCCACGCTGCTGCGCATGGTGGCCGGGCTCGAGACGATCACCTCCGGCGAGATCTCCATCGGCGGGCGCGTGGTCAACACCCTGGAACCGCGCGAACGCGACATCGCCATGGTGTTCCAGAACTACGCGCTCTATCCGCATATGAGCGTCTACGACAATATGGCCTACGGGCTGAAGATCGCAGGCGTTCCCAAGGCGGAGATCGCCGAACGCGTCGAGGCCGCGGCCAAGATCCTAGAGATCAGCGAGTATCTCACCCGCAAGCCGCGTCAGCTTTCCGGCGGACAGCGCCAGCGCGTCGCCATGGGGCGCGCCATCGTGCGCGAGCCGGCCGTGTTCCTGTTCGACGAGCCGCTGTCCAACCTCGACGCCAAGCTCAGGGTGCAGATGCGGGTCGAGATCAAGACGCTGCAGCGCCGCCTCGGGGTCACGTCGCTCTATGTCACGCACGACCAGGTCGAGGCCATGACCATGGCCGACCGGATCATCGTGATGAACGGCGGTGTCGCCGAGCAGGTCGGATCGCCGCTCGATGTCTATCGCACCCCGGCCTCGACCTTCGTCGGCGGTTTCATCGGCTCCCCGCCGATGAATTTCCTCTCCGTCGAGCGGCTGCGCGAAAGCGGATTGCTCGGCCAGATCGGGACGAAGAACGCGCCGCCCGAAACCGCCGTGACCGTCGGCGTGCGGCCGGAGCATCTGGCATTTTGCGGCGAGGCTGAAGCGGTGCTGACCGGCGAGTTGGGTGATCGCCGAGGCGCTCGGCGCGGAAACGCTCGCGCATGTGCGCCTGATCGACGGCGAGACCATGATCGTGCGCGTCGAGGGATCCGCGCAGGTGCCGGAAACGGGCGCGCGCGTGCACATCACCTGCGCGCGCCGGACCTGCATTTCTTCGGCGCCGACGGCAAGCGGATCGCGGACTGAAGTCTTTCGGGATCTTCAAAACGATGAGGCCGGGCGCAGAGCGCGCCCGGCCTTTTTGTGTCACGACAGCGTTTCGATCAGGCGCTTCATCAGCCGCATGCGTGGTTCCAGCGACGAGATGAAGATGCGTTCGTTCAGCGTGTGCACGTCGTCGCCGTCCGGGCCGAGGCCGTCAGCGTCGCGACGTGCGATGCGATGAAGTTGCCGTCCGATCCACCGCCGGTGGTCTCGCCGATCAGCTCGAAGCCGATCTCCTCCGCCAGTTTCGCCGCGTGATCGAACAGCGCCTTGCTCGCCGCCGACTGTTCGAAGGGCGGGCGGTTCATGCCGCCGGTGATCGTCAGCTTCGTGTCGGGCGTCTTCGGCGTCAGGCCCTTGATCTTCGCGACCATCTCCTCGGCGGCTTCGGCCGTCGGTACGCGCAGGTCGATTTCCGCGCTGGCATGCTGGGGCACCACATTGGTGCCCGTGCCGCCGGTGATCTGGCCGACGTTCACGGTGATTTCGCGGTCGTAATCGGTCATCGCCTCAAGCGCGATGATCTGATGCGCAAGCTCGGTGACGGCGCTGCGCCCCTGCCAGTGGCGCGCGCCGGCGTGCGACGGACGTCCCTCGACCTTGAGCGTGAAGCGGCCGACGCCCTTGCGCGCGGTGACGACATGGCCGCCGTTGCGGGCAGGCTCCGTCCACCAGCGCGTATTTCGCCCATTTCCCCTGTTCCTCGATCAGCGCGCGCGAGGTCGGGCTGCCGACTTCTTCGTCGGAGGTGTAGAGGATGCGCACGGGCAGGGGCGGGGTGATGCCGGATTCGGCGACCGCGCGCAGGGCGGCCAGCGCATTGTAGGCACCACCCTTCATGTCGCAGATGCCGGGGCCATAGGCCTCGTCGCCCTCGATGCGGATCGGAAGGTCCGCCTCGATGGTGCCTTTCGGGTGGACGGTGTCGAGATGGCTCATCAGCAGGGACGCCGGGCGTCTCGCGGTCGCCCCAGGGCGAATAAACGATCAGATGATCGCCATGACCGTCCCGGCCCGGAATGCGCTCGCTGGTCGCGCCGAAGGCGGCGGCCTGCGCGGCGACAAGGTCCATCAGGCTGTTGAGGCCGGCCGTGTCCGGGGTATGCGTCTCGATGCGCACCCAGTCGAGCAGGCCATTCAGCAGCGTGTCGGTCGTCGAAGTCATGGAGATCCTCTTCGGGCGTGCGGACCCTTTCGACTTGCGCGGAATTGTCGAGTCGCGCGAAGGGGTTGGTCCGGGTTTTTCATGTGAAGGCGACGGGCCGCATCGGTCCGTTTCGCCGAAAGCGAGGGGTCAATTGATAGCGCGTCCGGCGTTTGGCTGCGAGCAAAACCTGCGCGTTCTCAGTGTCGTGGGGCTGAGCGTTGGCAAAATGATTTCCGCGCGTTCACAAAGTGAGTCAATGCGTCCGTCCCGCGATACCGACCGTGTCGGGCGGTCCCGGGAGTGCTATTTCGCGATTGGATCCTCGCGGTGCCGCGGCTAGGGTCCGCTCCACGAAAACCCATCATGACCGGGGAGGTCGCCTTGACCCGAATTCTCTACGAGCTGTGCGGAACGGATACCTCGCGGCCCTTCAGCCCGTTTTGCTGGCGCAGCAGAATGGCGCTTCTGCACAAGGGGCTGGAGTTCGAGACCGCGCCGCGCCCCTTCACCGAGATCGCCGCGATCGCTCCCGATGCAGGCAAGACGGTGCCGTTGCTCGTCGATGGCGCGCGCACGACTTGCGACAGCTGGGCCATCGCGGAATATCTCGAGGACACCTATCCCGACCAGCCGAGCCTGTTCGGCGGCGCGGGCGGACGGGCGGCGGCGAAGTTCATCGACAGTTGGGCCAACGCCTCGGTGAGCACCCTGATCGTGCGGCTGATCGTCAAGGACATCCACGACATTCTGGCGCCTGCCGATCAGGCCTATTTCCGCAAAACGCGGGAAAGCCGGTTCGGGCAGACGCTGGAAGAGGTGCAGCGCGACCGCGAGGCGCGGGTGGCGGAAGTCGCAAAGGCGCTGATGCCGATGAACATCATGCTGCGGTCGCAGCCATTCATCGGCGGCAACACTCCGCTTTACGGCGACTACAGCCTGTTCGGAACCCTGCAGTGGGCCCGTGTCAGCAGCCCGCTGACGCTCCTGGAGGCGGATACGCCGGTGGCCGAATGGTTCGAGCGCTGCCTCGATCTCTTCGACGGTGCGGCGCGCAAGACGCCGGCCGCCGGGTAACCGGGAAACCGGCCTTTCCGGGGGTGTCATTCGGGTGCGGGCGCAGCCATGCGAACCCTTGGGAAATGCTCGCGTGGTCCGGCCTTGCGGCGGCCGATTTCCCCGGCTATACGACTGCGGCATCCGAAAACACGGATACGGAAATTCAATCGGCTGGCGGACCCGCGAGACGGGCCGCCGGCGTCAACAACACAGGATCTGAACACGATGGCGATCGAGCGTACCTTTTCGATGATCAAGCCCGACGCAACGCGTCGCAACCTCACCGGCGCGATCACCGCAATGCTGGAAGAAGCCGGCCTGCGCGTCGTCGCTTCCAAGCGGGTGTGGATGTCGCAGCGCGAGGCCGAGGGCTTCTACGCGGTGCACAAGGAGCGTCCGTTCTTCGGCGAGCTCGTCGAGTTCATGTCCTCCGCGCCGACCGTCGTTCAGGTTCTGGAAGGCGAGAACGCCATTGCCAAGAACCGCGAAGTGATGGGCGCGACCAACCCGGCCGATGCGGCCGAGGGTACGATCCGCAAGTCCTACGCGCTGTCGATCGGCGAGAACTCCGTGCACGGTTCGGATGCGCCCGAGACGGCTGCCCAGGAGATCGCCTACTGGTTCTCCGAGACCGAGATCGTCGGCTGAGGCTAGCCTCTTGTCGATTTGACCTGCGTCAGGACCGGCCAATTGGCCGGTCCTTTCGTTTGTGCGAGACGCGAGCACGCTTGACAGGTCGGCGTGCGACAGAAACCCTGCAGTCCCGTCTTCCCGGCAACCGGAACAGTCCGATCCCATGAACGCTCCCGTCCTCAAGGCCTCCGCCTGTCCGCACGACTGCCCCTCGACCTGCGCGCTCGAAGTGGAGTTGCTGCAGGACGGCATGATCGGGCGGGTGCGCGGCGCGCGCGACAACGCCTATACCGCCGGCGTGATCTGCGCCAAGGTCGCGCGCTACGCGGAGCGGCTCTATCACCCCGACCGGCTGACCAAACCCCTGCGCCGCATCGGTGCCAAGGGCGAGGGGCGGTTTGAGGAGATCTCCTGGGACGAGGCGCTCGACGCCGTGGCTGAGGCGTTTCTGAAAGCGGAAGCCGAGCACGGCGCGGAAAGCGTCTGGCCCTATCACTACGCCGGCACGATGGGGCTGGTGCAGCGCGACAGCATCCACCGGCTGCGCCACGCCAAGGGCTATTCGCTCCAGTTCGACACGATCTGCACCAATATGGCCTGGACCGGCTATATCGCCGGCACGGGCAAGCTCGCCGGTCCCGATCCGCGCGAGATGGCCGTCTCCGACCAGGTGGTGATCTGGGGCACCAACCCGGTCTCGACGCAGGTCAATGTGATGACCCATGCGGTGACCGCCCGCAAGACGCGCGGCGCCAAGATCGTCGCGGTCGACGTCTATCCGACGCAGACGGTCAGGCAGGCCGACCTCGGGCTTGTCCTGAAGCCGGGCACGGATGCGGCGCTCGCCTGCGCCGCGATGCATGTGCTGTTCCGCGACGGCCATGCCGACCGCGCCTATCTGGAGCGCTTTACCGACTGCCCGGCGGAGCTTGAGGCGCATGTCGCCACGCGCACGCCGGAGTGGGCGTCGGCGATCACCGGACTTTCGGTCGAGGAAATCGAGACCTTCGCGCGCATGGTCGGCGAGACGAAGCGGACCTACTTCCGCCTTGGCTACGGCTTCACCCGCTCGCGCAACGGCGCGGTCTCCATGCATGCGGCCTCCTGCATCGCGGCAGTGACCGGCGCCTGGCAGCTTGAGGGCGGCGGGGCGTTTCACAACAACGGCGCGATCTACACGCTCGACAAGTCGATGATCGAGGCGAGCGACTTGCGCGATTCCTCTGTGCGCCAACTCGACCAGAGCCAGATCGGTCGGGTGCTGACCGGCGATCGCGAGGCGCTGCGCGGCGGGCCGCCGGTGCATGCCATGCTGATCCAGAACACCAATCCGGTCTCGGTCGCGCCCGAGCAGGAACTGGTCAAGCAGGGCTTCGCCCGCGAGGATCTTTTCGTCTGCGTGCATGAGCAGTTCATGACGGAAACCGCTCAAATGGCCGATATCGTCCTGCCGGCCACGCAGTTTCTGGAGCATGATGACATCTACAAGGGCGGCGGGCACCAGTATCTGATGCTGGGGGCAAAGCTCGTCGAGGGTCCCGGCGAGACGCGCGAGAACCTCGTCGTGCTGAACGACCTGGCGCGCAGGCTTGGCGCGACCGACCACCCGGGTTTCGCCATGAGCGCGCGCGAGCACATCGACTGGATGCTGAAGGCATCGAATTTCGGCTCGCTGGAGGAAATCGAGCGCGACCGCTGGGTCGACTGCCAGCCGGAGTTCGAGACCGCGCATTATCTCAAGGGCTTCGCCTGGCCGGATGGCAAGTTCCGCTTCCGCCCCGAGTGGCCGACCGTGCCGGCGCCGAACGACGGGCCGATGGGGCCGTGGGCGGAGATGCCGGCGCTTCCCGATTACTGGCCCGTGGTCGAGGCGTCCGACGCGGTCCACCCGTTCCGCCTGGTGACCGCACCGGCACGGTCCTTCCTGAATTCGACCTTCAACGAGACGGCCGGGTCGCGCGACAAGGAAGGCCGGCCGGACCTGATGATGCGGCTCGAGGATGCGGCACCGCTCGGGCTCCAGGATGGTGACCGGATCCGCATTGGCAACGCGCGCGGCGCGATGCTGCTGCATCTGCGTGTGACCGAGGGGCTGAAGCCCGGCGTGGTGATCGCGGAAGGCATCTGGCCGAACGAGGCCTATCCCGACCGCAAGGGCATCAACACGCTCACCGGCGCGGACGCGGTCGCGCCTTACGGCGGCGCCGCGTTCCACGATATCGCGGTGTGGGTGCGGAAGGCCTAGAGCAGCCTCAGGCGGCTGCGGCCTCCGCCAGATGTGCGGGAAGCATCGCGCGCGGTCCGAACACTTCGCGCTCGAAGCGCACGACATAGTCCGCGAAGGCGGGAATCGCCTGGGCATGATGCGTCAGGGGCGTGTCGATGCGGCTTGTCAGCATGTTGATCAGCAACCCGGCGAGGAACGCGTCGACGCTGGTCGGCCGGTCACCCATGAAGAAGGGCTTGTCGTCCAGAAAGGTTGCAATCGCGTCGAGATCGTTGCGGCCGAAGGCGTAGATCTCTTCCGGCGCATGCCGCCCGATCCCCTGCATGTGAAGCGACTGGCGCACCTGTTCGCGCACCTCGAGGAAAACGGACCGGCGCGCGGCTTCCGGGACGTCGCAAAAGGCGGCGGCGACGATCTCGTCCTCGCCGGCGGGATCGACCCAGCGGGCGTAAACCATCGTCCAACGCAGGTGCTCCTCGGCCATTCGGCGGAAGGCTTCCGCCATGGCTCGCTCGAGATCCGTCAGTTGCGCGTCAATGGCAAGGCCGTGATGCTGTTCCAGATGGCGCTGGATCAGGGAACTGTCGGGAATGACGAGATCGCCGTCCCTGAGCACGGGCACCTTGCCATGGGGCAGCAGCGAGAGATCGGCGACCGCTTCCTTGCGATAGTCGCAGCCGCAGAGCGCCAGAAGCGCTTCGGCCTTGTAGACGAAGGGGGACAGGCTGCGGATTTCGGCCCGCACCGGAAAATCGAGAAGTTCAAGCATCGAAAGCACCTCCGTTTGTTGTCACGACGGTGCTTGTAGCAAGGCGCTGCTGACAGCATATTGTCAGCATGTGAGACGGGAGAAACAGCGATGCGCAGGGCCGACAGACTGCTGCAGATCATCCAGGTGATGCGCCGGGCGCGCGGGCCGGTGAGCGGCGGCGCCATTGCCAGCGAACTGGAGGTGTCGCTGCGCACTGTCTACCGCGACATCGTCGCGTTGCAGGCCTCCGGCGTGCCGGTGCGGGGCGAAGCCGGCATCGGCTATGTGCTTGAGGACGGCTACGACCTGCCGCCGCTGATGTTCAACGCGGAGGAGCTGGAGATCGTCATGCTCGGCCTGCGCATGGCCGAGGGGCGGGGCGATGCGGCAATCGTTCGCACCGCGCGCGACGCCGTTGCCAAGATCGCCAGCGTGCTGCCGGGCGGATTGCGCGACGGCTTTCTCGATGCGCCGCTCTATGCACCGCCGCCGGGCGTTCTGCCGGCCGACCGGATCGAACTGGTGCGCCTGCGCGAGGCGTTGCGCTCGGGGTACAAGGTCGAGATCCTGTATCAGGTTCCAGGACGCGCGCCGGAGCGCCGCGTGATCTGGCCGATCGTGCTGGCGTTCTTCGAGCGCGCCCGAGTGCTGGCGGCCTGGTGCGAGCTGAGGCAGGATTTTCGCAATTTCCGGACCGATCGCATGCTGGAAATGACGGTGCTTGAGTCCCGCCCGCCGCGCGGGCGCAAGCGCCTCTACGCCGAGTGGCAGGCTGCACTCATGGCTGAGCCGGACTGCCGGCCGCTGGATCACGCGGAAACCGAGGTTCAGGCGGCGGAATAGCGCGTGTCTCAGCCGGCCGGCACGATCAGCGCCGCCGGGAAGAGGGTGGCGGCAGAGGTGGCGCGCACGCGCATTCCGTCGATCTCATAGGCGCCGGATGCCACAAGCTTCAACGCCTGCGGATAGATCGCATGTTCGACCTCAAGCACCCGTGCGCCGAGCATCTCGGGCGTGTCGTCGTCGCCGACCGCGACGGCGCCTTGCGCGATCACCGGGCCGGTGTCCATCTCCGAGCGCACGAAATGCACCGTGGCGCCGTGGATCTTGCAGCCCTCAGCAAGCGCACGGGCGTGGGTGTCGAGACCCTTGAAGGCCGGCAGCAGCGCCGGATGGATGTTGATCAGCCGGTCGTTCCAGCGGTCCACGAACCAAGGCGTGAGAATGCGCATGAAGCCGGCGAGGCAGACGAGCTCGATGTCGCGGGTCCGCAATTCGGCGTCCAGACGCTCCTCGAACGCCCGACGCCCGCCCGCGTCGCGATGATCGACCGTGAGTGCCTCGACGCCGGCTTCCGCTGCCTTGTCCAGCGCCGGTGCGCCGGGAACATTGGCGATCACCACGTCGATGCGGGCCGGAAAGGCCGGATCGGCAGCGGCCGCGAGCAGGGCCGTCATGTTGGAACCGCGCCCGGAGACCAGAATGGCCGTGCGGCGGCGCGTGGAGGTCTTGCTCAAAGTGCCAGGGCCCCGTCGAAGATCACGGCGTCGCCCCCGGCGGCGCGGGGCTCGAGCGTGCCGATGCGGCTGACCGTCTCGCCTTCGGCGCGAAGCACCTCGGCGACCGCCTCGGCGGTGTCGGCAGAGACCGCGACGACCATGCCGACGCCGCAGTTGAAGGTGCGCAGCATTTCCGACTGGGCGACGCCGCCGGTCGATGCGAGCCAGCCGAAGACGGGCGGCACGGAGAGGGCGGTGAGGTCGATGCGCGCGGCAAGCGTGTCGGGCAGCACACGGGGCAGGTTTTCCGGCAGGCCGCCGCCGGTGATATGCGCCAGCGCCTTGATGCCCGGGCCGGCCTTCAGGGCGGCAAGCAGCGACTTCACGTAGATCCGTGTCGGAGTCATCAGGGCTGCGCCGAGGCTCGTGCCGGGCGCGAAGGGCGCATCGGCGCTCCAGTCGAGACCCGAGCGCTCGACGATCTTGCGCACCAGCGAATAGCCGTTGGAATGGACGCCGGAGGACCCGAGCGCGAGAAGTACGTCGCCGGCAACGGCATCGCCGCGCGGCAGCAGGTTGCCGCGTTCCGCAGCCCCTACCGCGAAACCGGCAAGGTCATAGTCCTTGTCGCCATACATGCCCGGCATTTCCGCCGTCTCGCCGCCGATCAGCGCACAGCCGGCGCGGCGGCAGCCTTCGGCAATGCCGGCGACAACAGCGGGCCGCGGTCTCGATGTCGAGCGCGCCGCAGGCGTAATAGTCGAGGAAGAACAAGGGCTCCGCGCCCTGGACGACCAGATCGTTGACGCACATCGCCACGAGATCGATGCCGACCGTGTCGTGCTGCGCGCTGTCGATGGCAATCTTGAGTTTGGTGCCGACGCCGTCGTTGGCGGCGACGAGCACGGGATCGGTGAAGCCGGCCGCCTTGAGTCGAACACGCCGCCGAAGCCGCCGATCTCTCCGTCCGCGCCGGGGCGGGCGGTCGCCTTCACAAGGGGCTTGATCCGCTTGACGAGGGCGTTGCCCGCATCGATATCCACACCTGCATCGGCGTAGCTCAGGCCGTTGCCACCCGTGGGGCTTGCCTCGCTCATGCTATTGTCTCCGAAACCCTGATCAGGGCGCGCATACAAACACAGAAAGTCGCGAATGCAAGAAAAACCCGGGTGCCTGTTCACAAGCTCCGTCGAGGGCCGACGGTGACATTGCCCAATCTCATCACGATTGCCCGTCTGCTCGGGGTTCCGGTCGTCGTCTGGCTGATCGCGGACGGCTTCTTCGCGGCTGCGTTCTGGTTGTTCGTGCTGTCCGGCATTTCCGACGGGATTGACGGCTACATCGCCCGGCGGTTCGACATGCAAAGCGAGCTTGGCGCCTATCTCGATCCGATTGCCGACAAGGCGCTGATGGTCGCGGTGTATCTGTCGTTGCTCTTTGCCGGCCTGATGCCCTTGTGGCTGGTGATCGCGGTGACGGCGCGCGACCTGCTGATCGTCGGGGCGGTCAACCTGTCGTGGATCATGGGCCGGCCGGTCGAGATCCGGCCGTTTTTCATCAGCAAGGCGACCACTGTCTTTCAGATCGTCACCGCCGCGACCCTGCTCGGCAAGGCGGCCTACGGGGTTCGTGTGGTCTGGCTGGAAAACGGCATGATCGTCGCCACCGCCATCTTGACGCTGCTGTCTGCGGCTGCCTATCTGCTGGCTTGGCTCCGCCACATGGCGGCGGCGGATCGCGCATCCTGACCGCCGCGGGCCGACGCATCGTGACGCACCGCCGCTAGACCCGGCGAAGACGGGACGAACCATCTTGACCTTGAAACGGCAAATCTACTTCTGGCTCGGCTCCTTCGCGGCATTCGCCGCGTTCGTCTATCTTTTCAGCCCCATCCTGCTGCCGTTCGTCGCCGGCATGGCGCTTGCCTATCTGCTCGATCCGATCGCCGACCGGCTCGAGCGCCTCGGCCTGCACCGGCTCGCCGCGACCATCGCCATCCTCGCGGTCTTCGTGATCGCCTTCGTGCTCACCCTGCTGCTTCTGTTGCCGGTTCTGGGCAATCAGCTCTCCGCGTTCCTGTCCGAGCTTCCCAAGCTCGTCGGTGCCTTGCAGACGCTGATGACGGAAAACCTCGGCCAGCGCGTCTTCGAAGTGCTCGGGATCGGAAGTGACGAATTGAAATCGAACGTCGGCGGATTGCTCGGCGAGGGCGCCGGCTGGATTGCAGGGGTCGCCAAGTCGCTGTGGAACGGCGGGCAGGCGCTGCTTTCGGTGCTGTCGCTCTTCGTGGTGACGCCGGTGGTCGCCTTCTATCTGCTGCTCGACTGGGACCATATGGTCGAGCGGGTCGACGGATGGCTGCCGCGCCAGCATCGCGACACCATCGAGCGACTGGCCAAGGAGATGGACACGGCCGTCGCGGGTTTCCTGCGCGGGCAGCTCAGCGTCTGCATCCTGCTCGGCGCCTTCTACGCCATCGGCCTTGCCGCCGTGGGGCTGAACTTCGGGCTGCTGATCGGGATCGGCGCCGGCCTTGTCAGCTTCATTCCCTACGTCGGCGCGACGCTCGGCCTCGTGGTGTCGCTGGGGGTGGCGCTGGTGCAGTTCTGGCCGGACTGGGTGATGATCGGCGCTGTGCTCGTCGTCTTCGCCATCGGCCAGTTCCTGGAGGGCAACGTCCTGCAGCCGAAGCTTGTCGGCAAGACGGTCGGCCTGCATCCCGTCTGGCTGATGTTCGCGCTCTTCGCCTTCGGTTACCTCTTCGGTTTCGTCGGCATGCTGATCGCGGTACCGGCGGCGGCGATGATCGGCGTGCTGGCGCGGTTTGTGCTCTCCCAGTATCTGGCGAGTTCGCTTTATTCCGGTCCGGGGCACGCGCGGGCGGATGAGCACCATGATTGATCGCAGCGGGCACGCCGATGGCCAGTTGCCCCTGGTGCTTCCGCATCAGGCGGCACAGGGGCGCGACGATTTTCTCATCGGCGCCTCGAACGAGGCGGCCTTCGGCCTGATCGATGCCTGGCCCGCCTGGCCGGCACCGGTAACGCTGCTTGCCGGACCGGTCGGTTCGGGCAAGAGCCATCTGACGCAAATCTGGCTTGCCGAGAGCGGCGGCGCGCTCGTCGAGGCGCCGCAACTGGCGAGCGCCGACATGGAAGCGCTCGTGATTCCGGGCGCGGTGGCTGTGGAAGATGCCCATCGCGGCTTCGACGAAACGGCGCTCTTTCACCTGCTCAACCTTGCGCGCGACCGGGGCGCGGCGGTGCTGATCACGTCGCGCACCTGGCCCGTGAGCTGGGGGCTGAAATTGCCGGATCTCGCATCGCGATTGCGCGCGGCGACGCCGGTGGAAATCCTCGAGCCCGACGACGGGCTGCTGCGACAGGTGCTGGTCAAGCTGTTCTCGGATCGCCAGATCGATATTGATCCGACGGTCGTTGACTATCTGGTGGTGCGCATGGAACGCTCGGTGGCGGCGGCACAGGCGCTGGTCGAGGCCCTTGACCGGGCGTCGCTCGCCGCCGGGCGCAGGATCACGCGGCCGCTTGCCGCGCGCATCCTCGCAGCCGCGGAATAAGCTTTGCCGGGTGATGTAAAACCGTCAAACCGGTCGGATAGGATGCGCGGCGACGCGGGTTCCCAGGCGGGACGCGCCGCAGCGCAACAGGAGAGAGCCATGAACGACAGCAGCGCGACCCAACCGGCGTCTGATACCAAGACGGCCGCCGCGCCGGCCGGCGCCGATCCGCGCGGGTCCGATGCGGCCGAGGCTCTGGCCGGCCATCCCAGCCGGTTCATCAATCGCGAGCTCTCCTGGCTGCAATTCAATCGACGGGTCTTGGAAGAGGCGGAAAACACCTCTCATCCGCTGCTGGAGCGCCTGCGGTTCCTGTCGATCTCGGCCAACAACCTCGACGAGTTCTTCATGGTGCGGGTCGCGGGTCTGCGCGCCCAGATGCGCGAGGGCGTCTCGACCCGGTCGATCGACGGGCTGACGCCGGCGGAGCAGCTTGAGCGTGTGTCGACGGCCGGGCTCGATCTTCAGGCCGAGCAACAGGACGTCTGGCGCGAGATGCGCAAGCTGCTGGCCGCGGAAGGGGTTGCGATCGTCGAGGGCGCGGATCTCTCGGCCTCCGACATGGTCTGGCTCGAGGAACACTTCCTCGCCCATATCTTTCCCGTGCTGACGCCGCTGGCGATCGACCCGGCGCATCCCTTTCCCTTCATCGCCAACCTAGGCTTCTCGCTGGCGCTCGAGCTTGCGCCGGAAAAGGGCGGTCGCGGCATGACCGCGCTCTTGCGCATACCCGCCCAGGTGGAGCGGTTCGTGCGGCTGCCGGAGATCGACGGGGAGGCGGGCGCCCGCTTCATCACCATCGAGAATGCCGTCGGGCTGTTCATCACGCGGTTGTTCCCCGGCTATGAGATCCGGGGGAAGGGCGCGTTTCGCGTCGTGCGCGATTCCGATCTGGAGATCGAGGAAGAGGCGGAGGATCTGGTGCGCCTCTTCGAGAGCGCGCTGAAACGTCGCCGTCGCGGGTCGGTGATCCGTCTCGAGATCGAGGACACGACCCCCGCGTCCCTGAGCGAGTTCGTGGCCGAGGCCGCTGGATGTGGAGCCGGAGCAGAATTTCCGGGTCGACGGGCTGCTTGCCTTGAACAATCTCTCGCAGCTTGTCTCCATCGATCGCGACGACCTGAAGTTCGAACCCTTCACGCCGCGGTTCCCCGAGCGCATCCGCGAGCACGGCGGCGACTGCCTCGCGGCGATCCAGCAAAAGGACATCATCGTCCACCACCCGTATGAATCCTTCGACGTCGTGGTGCAGTACCTGCGCCAGGCGGCGCAGGACCCGGATGTGGTCGCCATCAAGCAGACGCTCTATCGCACCTCCAACAATTCGCCGATCGTCAAGGCGCTGGCCGAGGCGGCGGAAGCGGGGAAATCCGTCACGGCGCTGGTGGAACTCAAGGCGCGCTTCGACGAGGAGGCCAACATCCGCTGGGCGCGGGACCTGGAGCGCGCCGGCGTGCAGGTCGTCTTCGGCTTTCTGGAACTCAAGACGCACGCCAAACTGTCGATGGTGATCCGGCGCGAGCACGGCGAGCTGCGCACCTACTGTCACATGGGCACGGGCAACTATCATCCGATCACCGCGCGGATCTACACGGATCTGTCCTATTTCACCGCGGACCCGGAGATCGGCCGCGAGGCGGCAAAGATCTTCAACTACATCACCGGCTATGCCGAGCCGGTCGAGCTGAAGCACATGATGGTGTCGCCGGTCACGCTGCGCCAGAAGATGACGGCGCTGATCGCGGCGGAAGCCGAACATGCCAAGGCCGGCCGGCCGGCGCAGATCTGGATGAAGATGAACTCGCTGGTCGATCCCGGCATCATCGACGCGCTCTACGAGGCGAGCCAGGCCGGCGTGCAGATCGACCTTGTGATCCGGGGGATCTGCTGTCTGCGTCCGGGCATTCCGGGGCTGTCGGACAACATCCGCGCCAAATCGATTGTCGGCCGCTTCCTGGAGCACAGCCGGATTTTCTGCTTCGGCAACGGCCACGGGCTTCCCTCGCCGCAGGCGGTGGTCTATATCGGCTCGGCGGACCTGATGCCGCGCAACATCGACAGGCGCGTGGAAACGCTCGCTCCGCTCCTGTCGCCAACCGTCCACGAACAGGTGCTCGATCAGATCATGGTCGCCAACTTGAAGGACAACCAGCAAAGCTGGCGTCTTCTCGCCGACGGGGGGCATGAACGCGTCAGGCTGTCGCGAGGAGAAAAGCGCTTCAACGCGCATCAGTACTTCATGACAAATCCATCGCTTTCCGGTCGCGGCAAGTCGCTGCGCAGCCACAGCCCGAAATCCTTCACGGAGCCGAAGGCGCGTGGGTGATGCTCCGCATACGGACATCGTACGCGGGCGGCTGAACGGCAGCGGGCCCGTGGCCGTCATCGATATCGGCTCGAACTCGATCCGCCTGGTCGTCTACGAACGCCACGCCCGCACGCCGACGGTTCTCTTCAACGAAAAGGTCCTGGCGGGGCTTGGACGCGGCGTCGGCGCGACGGGACGACTGGCCGACAAGTCGGTCGACATGGCCGTGCGCGCGCTGGCCCGGTTCCGCAAGCTCTGCGACCAGATCGGCGTCATCGACGTGTTCATCATGGCGACGGCGGCAACGCGGGGACGCGGAAACGGTGCAGCGTTCATCGAGACCGTGGAGCGCATCTGCCGCACCCATGTGCGCCTCCTGTCCGGCCGGGACGAGGCACGCCCTGGCCGCACTTGGCATCGTCTCGGGCATGTGGCGGCCCGATGGCATCGTCGGCGACCTTGGCGGCGGCAGCCTTGAACTGGTCGAGTTGAACAACGAGGAAATCGGCCGGGGCCAGACCCTGCCGCTCGGGGGATTCGGCTGCAGGAAGAGGCCGACGGAAAAACCGCCAAGGCCCAGAAAATTGCGGAGCAGGCGCTGGAGGGCGTCGACTGGCTGCCGATTGGGGCTGGGAAGCCGTTTTATGCCGTTGGCGGCACATGGCGCTCGCTGGCGCGGCTGCATCTCTTCCAGAACGGCTATCCGCTGCATGTGATGCACGACTATACGATCCCGGCCGAGGAGGCGATCGAGTTCTGCCAGCTTGTTGCACGCCGCGACCCGGAAAGCCTGAGCATGATCGACGTTGTGTCGCGCGCCCGCCGCCAGTTGCTGCCCTTCGGCGCGGTGGTGATGGAGCGCGTGCTGAGGCGCTCCAAGGCGAAAGCGTCGTCATGTCCGCGCTCGGACTTCGCGAAGGGCTGCTCTACGATCTTTTGCCCGAAGAGGTGAAACATCAGGATCCCCTGATCGAGGCGGCGCGGGAACTTTCCACCCTGCGCGCCCGGTCCCCGGCCTATTCCGAGGAACTCGTTGCCTGGACCGACAAGGTGTTTCCCGCCGTCGGGATCGACGAGACCGAATACGAGCGGAGGCTCAGGGCGGCCGGCTGCCTGTTGTCGGATATCGGCTGGCGCGCGCATCCCGATTATCGCGGCGAACAGAGCCTCAACATCATTTCCAACGCCGGCTTCGTGGGGATCGATCACGCGGGGCGCGCCTATCTGGCGCTTTCCGCCTTCTATCGCCATCAGGGACTGGTGGAGGATGCGCTGGGCCCGAGGATCCGCGAGTTGGCGCACACACGGCTGAAGGACCGCGCCCGCATTCTCGGCGGCGCCCTGCGTCTTGCCTCGGTGGTGAGCGCATCTGTTGCCGGGATCCTGCCCCGGGTCGATGTGACGGTGGTGGACGGCGAAATGGTTGTCGCGCTGCCGGCCGACTACGAGGCTTTGGACGGCGAGCGGCTGCGCAAACGCGCCACGC
>VCJN01000927.1:0-59138 GCA_006384855.1 Tetraselmis striata
CCCGCGGGGACCAATCCCACCTGTAAGCCTCTTTGCGCCGCTGTCGGCAGGGTGGAGCGAGCCCCCCCGCCCCGGTGTCCCATGCCCCCCCCCCCCCCCCCCCACCCCCGCCCCCCGGTGCCCCATGCCCTAGCAACTCGAGGGTTCTGCATGATTTTCCGCATGATCTTAAGGATAGTCAGTCAATGACACACACATGCCCTGTCAAGACACTGTAATCCTGTCACGAAATGAGCCACATCCGGTTTTCCCGCGTGGCATCCCAAGGACCAATATATCTCTGCAGTCCTCGGTCTGCTCATCAACAGAACACTTATAAATCGATTTGTGCGGTGACGAAGGCCCGAAATCGAAATCGATTCATCCGCGCAGTCCACATCCGATATTTTACTCGAGAAACTTTTGAACTTGATCGGCGAAACAGTCGCCAGCACAGGGGGAATCCGACGACAAGGACACTGCTTGCCGAATACGTTGTTCTTTATACTGTATGTATGTGTCTGCAGTCGCACACTCGCATCTGTGATACCTTCAGATATTCTTGGATCGATTCAGATAATAAAGAGGGTCCGCCAAGTCTATACTATCCTTTCTCAAAACACGATGTAGTGTTGTAGTACTCATTCTGGCCTCCCATTCGCTGGCTCGGTGGCAGAGCAGTAGCCATCGCCTACCCAACACTTGCCCGCCCGTAACTGGATTTCTGCCTAAACGATTCGTCGTCGAAAGGCCGTCGTAGAGACGCTGCGAAGGTTTCGCTGGTGCCAGGGTCGTCCCGGGGGCGAGAAATGGCAGTGGCAGCCACGCAAGAGCTGTATTCCCGCTAGCAGTAGGTTTTGTAGTGGACAGTAGTACGCTGGACCGCCCTCGCGCGGGGCGTATGCAGAGGAAGGGGCGCGGGGCGCGCCTGTCCTCCTCACGCACAAACACGATGTCGCCCGCGCCCGCAGCCCACGCCCGCCAACGAGGCCTCCTCGCCCCACCGAGCCGCGCGCAGTAACCGCCGAAGGGTGCAGGGAGCGCGGAGGTGCCGTCGTGCCCCTGGCGGCGGGAGGCGCCGTGGGCTCCCGCACGCGCCGGCCGGCATCGGCGGGCGGCAGTCGGGGCAGAGACGGCCGAAAGCAGCGGCAACAGCAGCAGTGGGGGCGCCATCTCGTCTCGAAGGGCCTCGAGCCAAGAGGATGAACAGCAACGCCAGTGAGGCACGATAGGCAGCCTCGGAAGGGCACGGCAGGTCGCAATGAGGTGGTTCACTCACAGCAGTCACGGCTCGCCTCGGGATGTAGTCGCTAATGACCGGCAGATCAGGCACCATGTACTGGTAATTTGTTTTGTTGGGGTCCAAAGGACAGCAGCGCAGCGCAGCAGGCAGCAGCAGAACCGCGACGCGACTAGTTGTCATCGCGTATTAAGATATATTTTCAGATATATTTTCAGAGGCTGTAGCGCTGACTGCCGTATTGATCTAAACTAGTTTATGGGGTTTCCCTCCTTGACCTAACCGCTTTTTAGCTACAAGTGCTGCTCAGTGGTACGGGAACTAGGCATCTGTTGTTGCGCCCTTTTTGGGTGCAGCACGAGTAGACATAAAAGCAGCCACAACAGCTGAGCCTGCCATCTTCCGGTTTTCGCTGCGTTCCACGCAGCGATGTAAAAACTGTCTCGTAACCAGTTGCGAGCAAGGTCACCCCAGGTTGTTCAAGACCACACCCGGCTCACCACCCGAGTGTGATATTCTCGTCCGTACGTCCGTGCGTTACCATGCCAGATGGAGAAGAACCCGTCGTCGAGCCGACGTTGGAGTCGCTGCACGCAGATATGAGGGCCCAGTCTTCATTACTGCGAGAGTTGGCTACAGCTGTGGCACAAGTGACGGCTCGTGATCGCGTTGTTGATGGGGAAGGGGCACATGGCTCCGGCTCCGGGCAGCGCTTCGCGGGACAGCCGACAGGCAGCGGGGGAGCCGCAGAGCGCCCCGACTTGCTAGAGCTAGCCCAGAGCGGCCGTGTCGGAGCAAAATCCGTGAGTGCCGAGGACGACTACCTCGCAGTGCCAGAGCTACTGCAGAGAGCAGAGTCTGGATACGAGGCCGTTCGACCGGTCAGCCGAGTGCCTGGACTCTTCCCCCTGAGCACCGACCTAACGAACGAGTACCTCAAGCAGGACGACCGGCGTCTGCCGGCCCAGGAGGAGTATTTGTGGATGTCGTGTTTCGGGGCCCACATGGCCGCACTTTTCGTAGCTCTCGACGAGCTGCTACCTTACGTCCCTGCCGCTAACCATGACTTCACCCCCTACCTCGCGAGAGCTCGGAATCACGCCGAGGCCATCGACAAGGCGTTTCGTTTTCGTCTGGCTTTCCTGCGGAGGCTAAATGAGATCAAGCGTGTGCACGGTGACCAAGGTGTTCTGGACGTGCTGCGAGCCCAACATTTTCAGCCTGCTTCGGAGCATCTGGGTTCCGCGATTTTTGGGGACCTCATGAAGGACTACGAGCGTCGTGTCTTCGAGGCGACCGTTGCCAGCAGCGCAAAGGCAACCGCTACTGCCCGAGTAGCAGCTGCAGCTGCAGGTTGCGGGCGTGGGCGAGGACGTGGCGGCGGGCGTGGACGTGGCCGCGAAGGTGAGCACGAGTGACGGTGTAGGGCGCCTTTCGCTGGAGCTGCTGGAGCTTTGCGAGGCCACCTTTCGGTGACCGCCGCAAGACGCACCCTTGCAGCGCAACGGCGAGATGAGCGCCATGTGTCAGGACCTGACCCCCCCCCACCTTACAGACTTCATTTAGACCTTCCTCGGTGCGGCGCTTCTTACAGCTACAGCCGAGTGCGGCTCAACCATCCGCACACATGCACATGGCGGCTCAACCAACCGCTTTTCTTACCACCCCATCTCTGCGTCCGTTGGTTGTTACACTACGTGTCACAACTGGTTCGCAACGACCAAGTTTCGCGCGTGTACGTTATGCACGTGACAGGCGCTACGAGCGCGAAGGGCGCGCGGGGCGGCCCTCTTACCTGAACCTAGCCCCGCAAACCCGTACTGAAGCTACTGCAAACCCGTCCAGCAGCTACCGGCCAACCGCCGGAAACCTAACCGCTGCTGCCGAGTACTTTGCGAACATTAGTCGTACTGGTGGAACTCTGTCGGTAAAACGACGCACGTACGTAATTGACGAGCCCGCAGCTGTCGCTCCGTGGGCTGCGTCACTGCGATCCCGGCTGCAGGATGCGTTCGGCTCGGACGAGCTGGGCCAGCGGACGCTCGACCTGCTCTCAAGCTCCCTCAGCGCTCAGACCCTCAAGAGCTACGCCGGCAGACTGTCTCAGTTCGCGGAGTTCTGCCACGACTCTGAGAACATCAGTCCGCTGGAGGCGACTACTGCTACTGTCGTTCGGTATGTTGCCTGGATCGGGGAGCGAGGGCACATCGCAGCTAAGTCGCTGCAACCCTACCTGCCCGCAATCAACACGTTCTTCGAGCTGCACAACCTCGTCCCAATCGCCAAGGACAGTCTACACCTAACTTCAGCCAGGCGTGGGCTGATGCTGCGTCAGCGCCGGCTGGACGCTGCCCCTTTGCGTGTCCCTCTGCCTGCGGATGTAGCCTACCGCTTCGTCACAAAGGCCGAGCTAATTGTGTCTGCTCCTTACCCAGAGTACCACCTCGACTTCCGAGCCCTCTTGGCTTCGGTTGTCAACTTCATTTTCTTCGCCAGGGGCCTTACTGGCGTCTCCTGTCGAGTGCGAGATGTGCATGTCGACACCTACAACATCACCTTGCAAGTGTACCGCGAGAAGGGTCGCGCTGGCCGACGGGGACCCGACGATCTACGCGTACTTCTCCTTCCGGTGTCCGGGCACCCTCGAGTGGCACGTCTCCTGCACCACTTCATCGACAACGTCCAATCTGTCCCCCTGGTTACTGTTGGCTTGGCTACATCAAACTTCTGGGCTGTCACTGCGGCCGAGCAGTCAAAACCTTGGACTACGGCTACAATGTCAGACTGGCTGTCTGCAACCATCAGTCTAGCAGTCAACGCTGCCCCCCCTGCTGGCACTTCCTGGACTTCACACAGTCTTCGCAAGGGCGCAGCCTCTGCAGCGAACGCCATCGGAGTGCCATTGTCCCACATTCGCTACCAAGGCGGTTGGGCCACTAACTCTGACGTCGTTTTGGACTATATCGACCCCAACGTTCTTCCTTCACCTGGCGCATGGTTCTTCTTTGGACACATCGCCCCCCTCCGCCACTTCCAAGTCCAACAGGACTCCGCAGCGGTGGCCTTCCCAGTGCCTCCTTCATGACTTGGCGCTACCTCTTCTCCGTCAATCCACCGCTCTCTCCGTTCGCTCAAGACTGGCAAAACCAGACTCAACTTTGAAAGGATCTAAACTAGTTTATGGGGTTTCCCTCCTTGACCTAACCGCTTTTTAGCTAGGTGCTGCTCAATGGTACGGGAACTAGGCATCTGTTGTTGCGCCCTTTTTGGGTGCAGCACGAGTAGACATAAAAGCAGCCAGAACAGCTGAGCCTGCCATCTTCCAGTTTTCGCTGCGTTCCACGCAGCGCCCCCCCTGACTCCGTTTTCCCTCCACGCTTTCGCTAAACCATCCTGCCAATTTCGGCTCTTGACCGTGTAAAACAGCCTGCGCGACCTTTTTGGCAAAACCAGACTCAACTTTGAAATGTTTTATCCTCAATCCTTAATATATTCGTAGTTATCGACGACCATCCTTAGGTCATCGCACGAGCGCAGCAGCGGACGAAATCATACGACCAGCATCGTCACCGCGCTGTTATTAATTATTGTTGCACCTCTAATTCTTTTTTGGATTGTTGTACACTCGCATCATAAAGCGCCGCGCGCGCCTAGGCATCACTCGTTCGTATCGTCATTTACAATTGACGCGTTATGTGCTGCATGGTATATCATCGCGCTTATCATTACTATGTCAGCATGCATCAATAATTTGGCAGCTGTGTCTTCAGAATGTTTACTACCGGCAGCATGTACGTGCATGCGCGCAGGGCCACCACAAGACATTCGTCAGTGCAAATGCAATGCATTTACTTCTTGGGCGCACTGACGGGCGGCACAGCATCAGCCTGCAAGATCATGCCTGCTGCCGTAGTTGTTGGCAAGTTACACCCACGCGTGATTTACATCTATCCAGCACGCTACTAGGAGGAAACATGAACCAGAATAACAATGCAAAATGTTGAACTCCATTCAATCTTCACAATGCCGATGTTCTATCCTAAGTACAATCCATGCAGTCTGCCTTTCCGGTGGCGCATTATAGAGGACATTCCCCATTGCTTTGTTCAGACGGGCTGCTACGACCTCGGGTCGGCGTGGCCGTTGCCTTGGGGCTGTGTGGGCGCGTCACCGCCGCCCAGGATGGCGACGCACTTGCGGAACGTCTCGCGCTCCTCCAGGCGCGCCGCCCGCTCCGTCTCCAGCTCCGCCTTCAGCGCCCGCAGCTCCGCCGCCGCCTGCCATACCCGCAGCAGCAAGGGAGGCCTCGCAGGCTGAGAATCTCAGCGGCGGGGGGCGGCGGGTGGCGGGGGTCTCGCAGCCTCCCAGCCATGCTGGCGGTGCGCCGGTACCAACAGGTGCTATACACTTTTCCACACTACAGAAATCATTGCGGTTTCGAAAACAAGATAGGGACAGTATCCATCATTGTAAAACATATTTTGGAAAACATGTAATTAAAAACATACCCATACCATGCCGCTGGATGCGAGAGTCCAAAGGCTGATGAACTGTTTTGCGGCACCCAGTCCGAAGATCCGTGCGATTCTCGTGGCGTGTTACAATTTTCCGATAGATCTAAATGCAAATACTCAATCTTCCCGGGGCGGGGGGGGGGGGGGGGGGGAGGGGGGGGGGGATATTGAGTGATGTGTATCATTGCAGCTCATTGATTTGCATTACTTATCATTTAAAATGTGACACATGGCACCCGCAGTAGGGTACAAATGTCGACGCCGCTAGACCCCCCCCTCCCTTGCAGCAGCAAGCAAGCACAGCGGGCGGGCGTGTATCGTACCTTGACATAGGTCTGCAGCAGCAGCTCCGGGTCCGTGCGCAGCTGCTCGAGCCCCGCTTCCCGGGGGGACGCAACCAACGCCGGCCCCTTGCCAGCGGTGAGCGCGCTGCTGCCGCCACCACCTGCGCCAACCGTGCACACGCGCACAGTGAGGGGTCAGGAGCTTACAGCAGGCAGGCAGGCAAGTAGCAGCAGCCCAGGGGAAGCGAGGGGGTGAAGTGTCATGGGCATGCAAACACACACATGAATACACACTCACTGCTCACTCACTGATATATGTGTATATATATTTTTATATAATATATACACATACTGATATAAATGAGTATATATCCATGTAACTCAACCCAATAACGACAACATCCGAGTCAATACATCAATGCATGCAGCATACAGAGAGAATGTTCTGCAGGGTGCTTCGGGGTCGTTGGTTTTGGGGCGAAACATTGCTGTCAAGTGTCAACCTGAGGTGAGAAACACAACCCGGCATCAAATGTATAGCAAGACATGGGGGGGGGGGGGGGGGGGGGGCGTCGGAGCGGAAAGGCGCACCGGCTGCGTTCGGCTTCGCCTTGGCGGCCTGAGATGGCGTAGCGGCGGCAGCTTCCTTCGCCTCCGCCAGGCGAGCCGCGGCCTGCGCCGCCCGAGCCGCCTCCCGAGCAGCGGCACCGCCGCCGGAGCGCCCCAGGGTCTCAAGCGCCTTGGTCGCCGCGGCTTGCTCGCAGCCTTTCTTGCTGCCCGCCTGGGCCGTGAAGATGCCGCCGGCAAAGGTGCCGAGCTCACTCTGCGCCGCACCATGACAAGGGTGAAGGGGGGGGGGGGGGGGTCGGTTTGTTGGGGGTGACAGGGCTGGCGTGGCGGAATGTGCCAGGGTGGAAAGCAATCCGCCCTACTGGACTCTTGGCACAAGATGAACGAAGCAAAAAGAAAACTCAGGCTGCATCATGCAAGACTGCATCGTGGTCCCTCTGCATGAATTACAAATACGCAATCAAACCTACAATATTGTAAATCAAGCGGATCAACAATTGTTTATATATGGGCATTGATGCCGGGAGTGCATATCCGCTTTGCTGCGGGTCTGTGAGCTTGGGTGTATGCAGTGGTCAGGACTTTGGTGATAGCATTCCGGGGTTTCATGATTTCGTTGGCCCAGTAGCATAGCCTGTCATCCTTGCATAATTCCTGTGTGTTTGCCTCGTCTAGCAAGTTTATTGATAACTACGATAAAGGATTAGTAGCTAGTAATATAGTTATAAATGCTCCTTACACCGCCATACCTACCCGGTGTTGATGAATAATGGCGCATGTGGCAGAATAGCCGGCGCATCGACACGCCGGGAGAGTGTGGGCAAGTGAATGGGCAATTCAGCGCATGGCGCACTCACGCCGGTGAAGGCCGGGCACGTCATCCGGCAGGTGAAGGAGGGCGGCTTGAGCGGCGCGCCGCTGGCGTCCACCTCCGGCTGCACGTCCAGCGCCAGGTCCAGCCCCACCCGCTGGTACAGCTGGTACAGCACCTGCTTAGGCGTCTTGTCCTGCGGCACCGCCGGCGTCTTGGCGCGTGTGGCCGGCCTCGCGCCCGCAGGCCCCGGCCCGCGCTGTTTCTTGTTGGATCCTGACGGGGCGGGCATGCGGCGCGCCTTCTCACGGCTCGGCCGGGGCGCCCGCGCGGGGTGCATCACGCTGCCGTACTCGTAGGGGCTACTGTACGGGCTCGGCGTCATCACTGGCTCCATGGGTCCGTAAGGGCTGGGCTGTATCAGGCCGTTGCCGTACGGCATCGCGGGCGTCAGCATCGGCCCGCTGCCGAAGTCGCCGCCGGGCGCCATGGGGTGATACATCGGGCCGCTGCCGAAGTCTCCAGGCGTCATAGGGTGATACATTGGGCCGCTACCGAAGTCACCGGGCGACATAGCGGGGTACATCGGGCCGCCGTTGAAGTCGCCCGGCGCCGATGGGTGTTGCATCGGGCTGCCGCTGAGCGCGCCGCCCCGCGCGCCGGGTTGCAGCGAACAGCGGCGGCGGCGGTGAGCTCGCGAGTCGGAAGCCGTCCTTGATGAAACGTACTAGTACGCTGGCCGCCGCGTAGGGGTAGGTCTTACTGAGCGTTGTCCCCGGCCGAGGGCGGATGGAAAAGACGAGAAGAAATAAAGAAACAAAAACAGGCTGCCGTCACTGCCTCGGCTATGTGGCTGCAGTGCCCAAGCATCAGGTGACAGGCCACCAAGCGCAGGCACAGAGGCGGTGGCTGTTCCTTTGAAGCCTGTTTGGGACCCTGGCAGCTGGTGGGTGAGGGGAACGGTCGCAACAACGTGTCTGGAGGTGGATGTTATTGCTGGCTGGGCACAACAGCAGCAATCCGATCAGCAGTTCGTCCGTTTCGTCCTCGCGTCGACGACGAGCGATTATTTGCGCATCAGAGGAAAAGACGTCGGTGCAGTACCTGTACCACACCGAGGTCTTTTCCTCTGATGCGTCCAGTACCTGTAAAGCACCTGTACGAGTGCTTTAGTACTTTATTACTGTTCTGTAGTACTGTAGTACTACTACCAAAAGTAGCAAGTATACGAGTTTTCCCCGCCGCCCCCCGGGGCAGTAAATCTGAGTAGTACCCGTACTCCAACGACGCGCGCGCCTTCGCGCGGTGCCGCCAACGCGCACCCAAGCAAGCAGCAGCAACGTCCGCTGCTAACTGCTGCTGCGCTCGAATCACCAAAAAGGGAATAACCTTAAAGGAATTCTTAAGGAAAAATCAGGAATCAAAATCAGGAATTCTTAAGGACGAACCCAAGGAAGGCAAGTCTGATTGAATAACCTGGTTGAAATGACAATTTTATTCCACATTTCCACAGAATATCGGAGGGGGGGATGCATTCCATGTGTAGTACTTAATCGATTAATCGATCATTGTGCGAGTTTTCAGTAGCTTGAAATGCGCTATCAGCTTGAAATCATGTTATCAGTTTAATATGTGTCGCTATTTGTGCTATCCACCACTATTTGTATGTAGCAGCTCTATCCAGGCAGAATAGTCTCACCATAGTTTCGGTGCCTTTCAAGTTGTTGAATTTTGTTTAATAACTCGTGTAAGACATTCCTACGGCATCGGACACTGCCTTGCAGCCCTTACGCGCCAACACACGCACCGCCAATGTCTGAATACGTGGGCAGCGATAGTGGTTTCGGAGCAGCAGACATGCTGTAGACTACGGCACAACCGGCAGAGATGACTAGACGAAACTGTTGTAGTGATGTATGGCTTGTAACTCGCTCTCTCTCTCTCTCTCTCTCCCACGTGCAACCCTGAATTGCACAACGTTTTGGCGAAGATGTTCCCTTGCAAACGATGTGGATCTCTACAAGTTTGCCTAATAACAGTTCGTTTTATCCGAGTTGGATTCGCAATTCTGCATCAACAAAATTGCTCATTTCTCGTTGGCAGTAGTGCATGGAATGGGGCGCATGCCGACAACGTTGACGGGAGCTCATTTTTTACAACATGTCCACATATCTTTCTATTTCTTCCCACACCCTCCGCCGCATGTTGGGGGCTTAGCATACCTAGTTGGCGCTGGGGGGGGGGGGGAGGGGGGGCTAGAATCCTTAGAACCAACTGGGGGGGGCGGTCGGTGTGCGCATACACGGGGGCATGATGGAATGTTCTGCGTAAGTACTCTGACAAGGGTCATACATAATGATTCTGCTGGGGACTGGGCCGAGGGGGATGTCGTCTAAACCCGGTTCTTCATACGGACTACCGAAGGAATCCATATTCCTTGGTAATAAGAGCTCAAGCCCGCTAATTTAAAATAAAAACCATCCTCGCAAGGCGGGCCGGATGAATGTAGCGCGCTCGGCTGAAAGCATAATGCATGGGCCACCCTTGTTCGTGCGCAGCGACTAGTACCGGGTGATCCTTGTTCGCGCTGTGCGCAACTTCGCTCGGCAGGATGATGGCTGATGAATAGACGCCGTTTGATGAGGCAGCGACCGCACTCCCGAGCCGCGACTACGCTCAGCAATCGGATATGAATCCCCCCCACCCCCCCCCCCCCCCCCCCCCCGAGCAAAGCCTCGGAGCCTCCTGATGTCCTCGATGCACCGGGTGACTCTCGATGAGGGCACCCGTATCTGTGGCCAGACATGCAACAGCAATGACCGCGCGGGGCGCTCTTTCCTTGCCCATCTCTCCCGCGGGTCAAAAGGGCTGTTCCCGTGCTTTTTCGACGTCTATCCAAGATGTTCCGATGTTCCGGACTAGGGGCCCATCCTATCAAAAATTAACTTAGGCGGGCAGCCTGCCCCACTGCTGCGCGTGAAAGCCATTTCGCTATCAAGCACGGGTGTTGCAATATGCGGGTGCGTCTCGGGATGAGTCGCGCAAAAATCCGGCGCATCGTGTCGTGACGTGTCGTGACGTGTCGTGCGCGGTCGATATATTATTTTAAACAATACGAGGGCTTCATCGATGCTTTTTATGGGAGGCACATCCGGGCTGCTAATCGCCAGTTGGTCTCGTCTACTACGGGCGAGAGGGCCCGGGAAGGGGGGAAGGGGGGGGGGGGGGGCTTGAGCCACGCCGCGGCCGGCTCACTTCGCCTTGGCGTTCTTCTTCTGCTTCTTGTTTGGCGTGGCGAAGCTCCACGACTCGATCTTGCCGGCCGAGGCGAGGATGAAGCCGAGGAAGAGCGGCGAGGGCTTGTTGGGGCGGCTCTTGAACTCAGGGTGGAACTGGGCGCCGATGAAGAAGGGGTGCTCCGACGTCGGCAGCTCAACAATCTGGCGGGGCGGGGCGCAGCACAGGACAGGCGGGTCGGGTGAGGGTGGAAGCAGATATCTAGGGTACTTTAAAGTAGAAGTAGGGTTTAGGGTCTGGATCCCGGCTGAAAGGGAGCCTTCTTGGGCCGTGGGAAGTGTGTGGTGACAAAGCCTACCTCCATGCGGCAGGCTGTCTCGTCCTTGCCCACAAACTTCAGGCCCCCCTTCTCGATGCGCTCCACGTACTCCGGGTTGACCTGCAGCAAGAGTGGGGAGAGGAAAGGGGGGGGGGGGGGGGGGGGGGTTGGAGAGAAGTGAGCAGCCGGAGCATATGCAGGCAGGCCATTGGCAGCAAAGTTGGCAGCACAGAAGTTGCCATGGTCAACAAATATAAACCATACGCCCCCTGGCGCGAACCGAACTTTAAGGCGCGGGAAGCACAACGATCCGGGTGCCCAGATTGCATGCAGGTGTGTAGGCATTCCTAGTTACCAGCGCCAAAGCACTTTTTCCGCCCGGGTGCGAGCACTCAGCAACATGCCAACCAGCACGCCAAAAACACGGTCGAGTAGCAGTACTTACCGTGTCCACTACTGCCCTATGTGTCACATGCGCGTGCCGACTAGACTACCCGACGACCCGTTCCGACAAAGCAGGGCAAGGAAGGCTTGGGACTAGGGTTTATTCAGGGTCCGGATGCGGGGCGCACCTCGTAGCGGTGGCGGTGCCTCTCGTCCACGAAGTCCGTCGTCTGGTAGAGCTTGGCGGAGGTGCAGTTGGCGGTCTCCAGCATCGTGCGGCGCGTGCCCAGGCGCATGGTGCCGCCCTTGTGAGTGGTGGAGCCCTCCGGCATGAACACCACGACCTGCGCCGCGCCACCGCCCGCTCAGTCAGGCGCCGCCACATACACCCCAACGCAGCAGAAGGGCTGCCGCCAGAGGCACCACACCAGCTCAGCGGGATGATGCCTTACATCCCTACTAGAATCATGCCCTGGATGACATGGATACCCTAGGGTAATGACCTAAATACCTTATATTCACACCCTAGATGCCACAGATACCCTAGATTAATGACCTTGACACCCTACATTCACACCTAGATGCCATGGATACCCTACTTTTGTGCCCTAGATGCAATAGATACCCTACATTCACCCCTAGATGAAGCTATCTAGGGTCTCATGCACGGACTCCGTGTACCAGTGTTGCGCTGGATGCGCATTGCTCGATCGAGCGCTGTGCCAAGTATAACTTGCACCACCACAATAACCATCTAACGCTGCCACTGCCACAGCCGACGCCGCGGTGCCACTCGCAGCTGAAACTGACGATTCCGAGCACGTAGTCCAAGATCACTCTCGGATAGGGATATGTGTTGCTTTCATGCAGATGTAACGCGACACACATGCAAGTAGGCACGGGGCTTGGGGGGGGGGGGGGGGGGGGGGGAAGAGAGATTAATTGTGGCCAGCCACGGGAGGGGGTAGAGACCGTAAGGCGGCTGAGGGGCATCACACCACCACGATTGGGTGTGTGCCAGCAGCCCCAAGGTATGAGTACGCATATCAAGGGGGTTCGGGATGGATGGAGGCACGGCCGCTGCATCCCCTGGCCAGGCGGAAGAGGAAGGACCCGCGCGCAGCTGGGGTGGGGAGCAAGAAGGAGGGGGGGGCGTCCAGGGCTGCTTACCGGCGTGGAGGTGCTCTGCTCAAACTCGGTGGAGTTGGCGCCCTCGAGGCCCAGCACGTTGCGGCAAAATTCCACGACCGCCATCTGCATCCCCAGGCAGATGCCCAGGAAGGGCTTCTTCGCAGTGCGCGCGTGGTTGATGGCGCAGATCTTGCCCTCCACGCCGCGGCTGCCAAAGCCCCCGGGGACCAGCACCCCGCCGGCGGTGCGCAGCTTGCTCCAGGCCTCGTCGTACCCCTGCCAGCCGCCGCCGCGCCGGGTCAGCCCGCCACCTCACGCATTGCGGCACGGGGTCGAGGGCGCTGTTAGGGGGTAAAGAGCCCATGGATGACTGAAGCCCTCCATGGGAGAGGGCGGCCGGACCATTCAACAGCGCCGGGTGCGATCTCGACGTAGCAGGCCAGACGCTAAACCTCAGCAATGTGCGTCGCATGGAAGCGTTCGGTGACCACGTATACGGGTGCCGGCGCGGGAACAAGCACACCGCGAGTGCGAACCCGCCCTCCTATCTGTCAAGAGGTCAAATGTAGGCAAAGCTATGTTCTCATAGGTCGCCGGCAGCCCCAATTCAAGGCTTATAATGAGGGTTTTTATCGGTCGCCGGCGCCCGTCGCCGTGTGTGGGTGGGTGTGGGTGTCAGGGGGGAGGTGATCTCCCCCCCAAAGCTGGGATCCCCCTTTGGGGGGGGAGGGTGATCTCCCCCCCAAAGCTCCCCCTTTGGGGGGGAAGGCGGGCCTAAGGGTGGGGTGAAGGCAGAGGAGGGGGGGGGGGGGGGGGGGGAGGGGGGTCCACGCACAGCCTGGTTGTCCGCCTTGGTGGACTCCTCCAGGTGGTCTGCCTCGATCCAGACGATCTCCAGCTTGTTGTTGGCGCTCATGCAGGCGTGCTGCAGCGCCTTGATGACCGACAGGTACGCGTCCGACAGTCCTGCGGCGCCGGGTGCGCGGGCGGTGTCAGCTCGGAGCTCCCGCTACCAGCCAGCCCAGCCAGCTCGGCGCCACGCTGGACATACAATGTCTCAACTACTGACTGCCCCCGTCCGCTCCGCAGCCAGTCCCGAGCCAGTCACTGGAACGCAATAAACGTCGGACAGGCGTTGCAGACATTCGACATCCGATAGCCGGCCACAGCGCATCCATTGATGTGGACCGGGGTAATACAAGTGTTCAGTTGGACGGTTCTGAACGCAGGTCGCAGGCTGACTGTCCAAATCACGTCCGAATGTACACTTTATCTGATTCAATGTCACGCCGATCAGTGACATGACACCTGAGGCATGCATAGGGCTGAAGGCGGAACGAAGGGATGGCCATTTGAGCAGGTCTGAACAGGTTGAATGTCCAAACATGTCCAAATATGCAATCCCTCGGCTTACACAACGGAGCTGGGGGGGAGGCGGTAGGTCGAAAGCCTGGCAGCATGCTGGGGGATGAGAATGGCGGAGGTCCGGGAAGTCCAGGCGGGGGGGGGGGGGGGGGGGGGGGGGGGTCACACCGGTGTACTTGCCGACCATGGCGATCTTGACCTCGTCCTTGAGGCTGTCCCAGCGGTCGGCGAGCGTGGACCGCCAGTGGGCCAGGTCCAGGCGGTCGGCCTGGGACTGCGGCAGCCCCAGGTGCTTCATGAGCGTCTTGTGCACCTCCTGGTCCGCCATGATGAGCGGCACGCGCCAGATGTTGCTGACGTCGTGCATGGTGAGCACGCTCGCCTCCGGCACCTGGCAGAACAGCGACAGCTTGCTGCGCACGCTCTGGTCCAGCGGCTCGGAGCAGCGGCACGCGATCATGCGCGGGTTGATGCCCAGGGAGCGCAGCACCGCGACGCTGTGCTGCGTGGGCTTGGTCTTCTGCTCGCCCACGACGCCAAGGATGGGCACCAGGCTGACGTGCACGCTCAGGAAATTGGCGTCGCCCACGCGGAACTGGAACTGGCGCAGCGCCTCCACGAACGGCATGGACTCGATGTCGCCCACGGTGCCGCCGAGCTCGATGACGCAGACATCCGGCACGCCGTCCTGGCCGTCCACCGGGATGTGCGCCACACGCTCGATCCAGTCCTGGATGGCGTCCGTGATGTGCGGCACCACCTGCACCGTCTTGCCCAGGTAGTCGCCCTTGCGCTCCTTCTCAAGCACGTGCTGGTACACTTTCCCCGTCGTCAGGTTGTTGTCCTTGTGCAGCGTGATGTCAAGGAAGCGCTCGTAGTTGCCCAGGTCCAGGTCCACCTGGCGTCGGCGCGCGGGAGGGGGGGTCAAGGATGGGCACGGCGCAGGATGGATGGAGTCTTCACATTTCTAAAAAAAAAGTTGTGTTTCATTCTGCGACGCGCGGGGGGGGGGGGGGGGGGGTACCTCGCCGCCGTCGTCCAGGACGTACACCTCGCCGTGCTCAAAGGGCGACATCGTCCCCGCGTCGGTGTTGAGGTAAGGGTCTGCGACACGGCGGCGGCGCGCGGTGGGGTCGGGTCAGTGCCGACAAGCCCCGACAGCGCCGGGTCTACCGCCGGCGACGGCAACGGGAGGGGGGTTTCGGAGGCGTCGACGCCGGCACACTGCGGATATAAACCGCCGGCAGCTCATGGGGGAGAATGTGCACTCGGCAATGGAGTTTGAGGGTCGCCAGCCCAGGGGTCGGCGCTGAGGAAGGGGGGGGAGGGGGGGGGGGGGGTGGGGGCGGTCACAAGAGATTTGGGGTGGCGGGCGCACCGATCTTGATCGACGTCACGCGCACTCCGCACGCCTTCAGCAGCACGCCAATGCTGGAGGCGGTGACGCCCTTACCGAGGCCGCTCACCACGCCGCCCGAGACGAGGACGTACTTCATGGTTGCGGCTGCTGCGCTGGGGGTTGCCAGGCTGCTTTAAGCTGAGGCTGGCCGGGGCGCGTCCACTCCGCGGTGGCTGCTACCGCTAAACACTTCGCTCCTCTCGGGCCGGCCGGGGAGTGACCGCCTCGCTGCCTGCGCTGTAGCCGTGGTAGAAACCCACGGAGAGCTCAGCGGAGCGTCCGCTGGTGATGCCGGTATCAACGCTGGCACGCGTGCAGGTTGCTGTCGCTGAGGGTGGTGGCAGGTGTTGTGTGGTGGCTGACTAGTCAAATATATGGACACGCCGCCGCCGACGCGCCGCCGAGGACGTCGACGACCAGCAAGTACAGGGTTGGTTACACCGCCAGCAAGTAGTCGCTAGCCGCAGCGAGCCGATGATGACGACACGCCGATCGCACTATCGCACTACCACTGAGATATTATCATGTACTTCATGTAGTATTGGACCCACACGGATAAACATATAGTAGTCGCTAATATGGCGACGGTATATGTATATTTGAATTCAAAATTGAAGATGCTGCGCGCAGGTGGATGAATTGAGATAGCGACTCGTCCCTGTCGCTGATGAATTGGAAGATCTTTTAGGCCGTCCGGCCGTCAATTACCTGCCGCATCGCCGGGCCCCGCGGCCCGGCGCTAAGAGGGTTCTGCTTAAATGTAGGCTTTTTCCTCCCCCAGTACTTTGCGTGCATTCTCCGGACGCTCTCCCTGTAACCAAAAAGTTCACTCGTCCCTGTGCTGGCGGAGGTGGCCAGGAGCACCTGTAAGAGTACCAGCATCGCGCAAAGTAAACAACACATCTGCTTGGATGGAATAAATGCTGGATATAATATTGAGGGCTACACGACATGCAAACAAATTTCAAGCGGCAATCTGAGTTTATTCCTGAGCTTATCATGCTGCAAGGCGTGAGTCTTACCGAAATACTGTTATTAATTTGAATTATTTTCGTCGTCGTCAGGCGTGCGGCGCGGGTAGGGATTGCACTTCCGCGTTGTCATGTCCCGGAGGCGGAAAAAACTGCAGTTGCCCAACCGGTGTCGACGGTGCCGCGAGTCGCAGCCCCGCTGCGCAGCAGCACCTTGAGTAGGGGGGCGACCCTCCGCGCGTAGAGTCCTCTAACTGGTCGAGCCTTCGCTGTCGAATTTTTTGGACCTGGCGGGATTGACCATGCCTTCGCCGCTCGGCCGGTTCACCCGGCGGCTGCAGATGCCAGGAGACGGCGGCGCCGCCCTGGCATGCAAGCAGCTCCCGGGCAAAGGCCCAGGACTCCTGGTACGTTGGAGCAAGTAGCGAAAAGGCTCGCGCTGTCGCGCAACCCAACTATCTCGTACGAGTAGTCGGTACTTGGCAACGCCAGCCTGTTCCTGATTTTGATACTAATATTCCTGATATAAAACTCCATGCTCCAAACTGCATGAAAACGCCAATGCTTTTCTGCATACCCAACTCACAACACTGCGTTCTTTTGTCCTACGTTATGCGTGCCTCGCGGCAGGTCCTGCTTGGGCTCAAGTCGAACATGACGGGGCGCAAGGTGGCTGCGTTGGAGGACCTGGCTGTTGCTCAAGGCCGGGGCTTCACTTGCTACGATCCTCGAGGGCGAGTCCTTCTTGTGATGTTCCTTGGTCGAGGGGGGGGGGGGGGGGGGCAAGGGTGTGTCGCAATTGTACACAAGCAGTGCTGAAACAGTTACTAAACAAGCGTGCGGCCGCTGGGACCGTAGCAAGCGCTCAGCAGGCAGGATGCGGGGTAGTCCATGTGGCCTCGAATGGTGCGCATGACCGCGCACTCGCTATGCAGCCAGTCGGATGACGGCGCCGTCGCAGTGTTTGCGCCCCATCCTCATGATGTCCCTATGGACACGCGGGCGTTGTAGCTCTGCCGCAATGGCCGTGTAGCGCATGCGAAAACGTTCCCCGTCTGTGTGGTTTAAATATGATTAGCAGTTGGGCTTCCATTGGCGGCCAGGAAGGATATTCGGGATAAGGGTGGCAAGCGGAAAGGGGGTAATCCCAACTCTGAGATCGATGGGAAGGCGCCGCCTGATGTGAGCAGCCATGGTGTGCGCCCTGTCTGCAGGCAGGGGCAATCCGGGGGGGCCTTCTGCCGCTGCACCATCGGGCAATGGTACCGCGACGCGCTGGCGGTGCTGGACCAGGAGACCACGGGGCCGCAGCTGCTGGTGGGGATGAGCCTGGGCGGACTGCACGCGCTCCATCTCGCGCAGGAGCGACCAGCCCGCGTCGCTGGTGCAGTGCTGGTGGCGCCATCTGTGGACCTTGTTACTAGGTTCGTGGGGCCCGGTAGTACAGTGCAGCTCACTCAGCACACCTTTCCAGATAACTATCTATGTATACACAGGACATGTTTTTGATACATCACGTTTAAATATAGGTTGTTTATACAAGTGTGCGTCAATTATCCCTTTTTTACTTGATGTAACTAATGCTGGTCGTTTGTTTGAAACACACATGCACATCTGTATTCTCATCATCGATGTTGCAGCATAGTACGCCTCTCGAGAAAATCGTCGCAGTGGTGTCGTCTTCGGCCGTGAGGTGTTGTTACCTGACACCGACGAGACTGCCTTCCTCCAAGTGACGATATCGATCGACGCGCCTTCGTCATGCTCGCAGGCTGGAGGCGGAAATGAACGACCCGCGGAACAGCAGCCGGTGGCGCGGCGACGTCTACGAGCGGCCGAGCGCCTACGGGGACGGCCCGTACGAATTCAGCCGCGCCTTCGTCGAGGACGGCAAGCGATACGACGTCGCCGGCCCGGGGTCGCGGCCGCTTAGGGTGCCGTGCCCCGTGAGGATACTGCACGGGACCGCGGACGAGGTGACACCCTCCCCGACCTGACCTGCTGACGTGGCGCACGCTGGCGCTTGCCGCTCGCACGTATATGTGCTTTGCTGCCCTTACTTCGCCTTCGTGAGCGGGTCCAGAATCTCGGCGGATGTGGCCCAATACACACCTACATGCGCCGCTATTGTACAGGACGTCGACTGGAGAGCGTCCGAGGCGCTGCTGAGCCGCATGGACTGCCGCGACGCGTCCCTCACCCTCGTGAAAGACGGCGACCATCGCTTGTCTACACAGCGCGACATCGCGCACTTGATCAATCTGACGAATGAGGTGCTGCAGAGAGCGTCCTAAAGGACAGGCCGGCGACAGGCTGCATCGTTGTTACGCACGAATTACCGAGCTCGACGCTACTTTCATGGGCGCAGCTACAAACGGCGCACACTGCGTAGCTGCTCGTTTTATTTAACACATCGCCCATTTGCAATTATTCTCGGTATGGTTACGAACACAAGTGTCGCTAGCTAATCCGGAATTGCGGCGGTCGTGCCTGTGCAGCGCAGCCATAGACGAGGGAGGCGCGGTGGGGAGGAAGATGGGAGCGAGCGGAGTGTGGCGTCTTGCCTCCCAGCGCCAGGTTTTCTCGGAGTCGGACGCCACGTGCCAAGAAGCATCAAATGCCGAGGTTATGTAATAGGTAAAATGGATATCAGCACAGCATCACGGCGAACTCACACCACAGCTCACACTTAACGCTGGCGGAGCCTAATGTGCGCTATTAAGCAACGACAAACGCGCATGTTCAAGAGGGTGGAGACCGACGGCGAGTGGCGGCAGGTTGCAGTCGCGCTGCATTCGCACTTGCAATTTCCCTATACTTAAATAATCAAAGGTGGCCGAATCGTTTGACGGCAAGTGGCGGCGCGCGCGCGAACTTTACCTGCGGCGATACTTAGGTCTAACATGTCTGTGCTCATGCTGCTGTCCTGTGCGTTCAATATCTGTTCTTGAATCCGTAGTGCTGCCTCTCTCGCTTCAAAACCCTACGCGATCGCTACTTTTTACTCATCAATCGGATTGTCCACACGATCCTCAGTTGCGCCGTCTGTCAACTTTTCGCATGGTGGCTTGGAGTCGCGTTACCCGACCTTCACCGGGCGGGTTTGCAGTATGATATGCCAATCGATTCATTGACGCGCCGAGACGCTACTGCGCTTTTGGCCGCTCCGACGTGGGTGGCCGCAAGTACCGATCCGCGAGCCGGGCCCAGGCGTACGACATCCCCACCGCGCAGTATATCGACGTGAGCATGAGCGGCAGGAAGGGCAGCCGGGCGGCGAAGAGGCGGGGATGCAGCGCCGCGCAGTACAGCTCCAGGCAGGGCAGGCCTCCCAGGAAGGCGAGCTCCGGAAGGCTCAGCAGCCAGGCGGGGCTTGGCGGGGGTCGCCCTCCGCCCGCGGGAGGCGCGGCGCAGCTGAGGTGCCACCAGCTGAGCGTGACCGCCGCCACGAGAGCGTGCAGCACCCACAGCAGTATCTGCGGCACGCGTCGACAGCAGAAAATTAACATGTAGTCACTCGACAGCGTCGCACGCATTCTGGTGCGAATGCTATGGTCCACAGGCCAAATCATATCGGACGACGGGCCGCACAATTAGGTGCGGATTCTCTAGGACCGGCCCGGGGGGGCATTGGGACCGACGAGTACGCTCAACATTTCCTGGACCAATTTTCCGATGATACACCAATAAGTCCATATATAATAATCTTGAATCATCGCAAAACAGGCATTCATATGCTGCTTCAGCCCTACAGAGCACCCCGAGTACCCGATGGGAAAAGTAAAAGATGGTACTGGTCGGGACACTACATTGGTACGGGTACTAGTACACAGATACCTTGTATATTTCGTGGTACACCTGGCATCACTACTGTCCTCCATCAAAGGAATAAAGGCGGACCTTGATGGCGTACTCCTGCGGCGTGAAGATGAGCGGCAGGATGGCGTAGTGCGCCACGGTGGATGTGAACAGGTACTGCCCCGCCATGTCGGCGCTCTCCAGCGACATGAGCGCCATCGGCAGCGTGACCTGGGGGGTGCGGACGGGCGGGGCGCCAGACATGCCCACTGGCTCAGGACACGGACAAAAGTATAGCACGAAACATATTATTTACCAGCAAAAGAATAACATTGCTATGTAACAGATGTGGCCTTATATCTTCGTTTTTCACCAGCACTTGATGAGCTCATTCGCTGCGCTGTATTATCCCGGGCTAGACAATTGGCATACACTACAGCGGCAATAACTATAAGACACTTTTATATTGTTCAAAAAGCAATGAAGGATAGAATATGGTAACACTCATTTGGATATTCCGGAAACAAGTTGTCGTGGGTTTATGTCTGTGTCGTCAACAGGATAGGCGTGTATCTCAGTATCTCAAATAGGCGTTTTAGGGCTTGTTAGGGCAAGGATTGAGTCTCAGCCGCACCATCAGCGCGGCCTTCTCGTGCACGTGGTAGCCCAGCATGAAGCTGCACATGCAGGCGTAGGTCACGGCGTGCAGGAACTGCCGCCGGGAGGGGCGCGCCCACAGCGCCCACAGCGCCGGCACCTGCACGACAAACAGCAAGCGCGCGAGGGGCAGACAGGTCAGCAGAGGGGGGGGGGGGGGGGATGCGCACTGGACCATGACACCAATGCTGCCATGGCGGGAGCTGGGTGCCCGGCAGCCAGGCATAACTCCATGGCGCCGTCAGTTATACAGAGCTCAAGCAGCGGAAGGCATCATTTCGTGCCAGAAATTTACGAAATGGATATCGGTTTAAGCTCATGTATTGCGGACGGACCCATTAACAGTCATGGCCTGTAATGTAAGCCTCGAATTGGGGCCTTATGCAAGCCCTAGGAGCATACCCCATACAGGCGCCGATGCGGTTACAATAAGGACACGGCAAACATAAACCTGCCCTGCCTGCTAGAGGCCAAAGGTAGACGAAACTGTTGCGAAACTACAGCAAATACTGTTATTATAGGTTGCATCCAAGCCCGAACTAAGGCTAATGATGAAGGTTCTTTTATGTGCGTCAGCGTCCGTAGGTCCGTTTTGCTCTGGTCTGCATTTTGATTTGCTCTGACGGCTGCGGCCGGCTCTCCTTCGCGCTGCTTTTAGCATCCGTGCCTCCGATACTACCGTAATCTAGGGTCTGATAGGGCCAGGGCTGCTGAAGTATCAGCGGATGAGACAATGGTCGCGCGCAAGCTGGGAGGGAAAGGGGGTATGGATGTTCGGCGAATTTCGCTACAGATACGGTATACCGACACAAACCACCCGCCGCACAAATCACCAATGTCGCTGGCAGCATCACCGGCCGACATGTATAGCAACGTCTGTACCGAGAAATACTTTGGAGACCAGGGGGAGCCATGGCTGTAGTTGGAGCGTAGGTATACAGACACCGCGGCACTCTGGCACGCAGAAGGATGCATGAAAAGGGGGGGGGGGGGGGGGGGGGGGGCACCTGCGCCAGGAGCACCGCCGCGGCAGTGTGCGCAGGCCGTATCTGCGGGAGCACCGAAAAGTGCGACACGGCGACCAGCCCGCCTGACATGTTGGCGGTGCCGGAGGCCACTGCCACCCCGAGGCGCGGCAGCACGGCCGCCAACACCTGTGAGTCAGAATGGGGGGGGGGGGGGGGGGGGGGCAAGTCAGGCACTATCATGCCACTTTGGACACGCGGTCAAGCGGGGGGCCTGAATGACAATGATGTCAACGAATAATGTGCCGACAATTAGAACACGGATACTCAACTCGCGCGTTGATACATGATGACGCATGCTTTGGGGATCGTGTAATCATTTGAAACGACACGAGCAATTCATGGAACAGTGTACGAATATATTAATGGAACAGTGTACGAATATATTACGTACATCCGGCCTTCATCGCCACGATAGTAATGGCGGCGGCGGCGCGTGAGTGCAACTTCGCATAGCATGCTCTACATTCCCCAGTATGAAGCATCAAGAGAGACCGGGCGTCGTTTTATGTACGGATAGTATGGTTCAAGTGGCTTGATGGTGTGAAATATCACACAGCACCATAATTGTGTCGCCCTGCAGGTCCACAGCCATGATTGTTGCGACCATGAAAACCTGAGACATATCTATTATCATATATTATTATTATACCAATCATTGTCATTATATATGTATGTATGTATGTATTATATATATATATAATTACATTATCAATATTCAGTATGATGCTACAAATACACGGCTTAATGGCATGTCCTGGCAGCATCAGCAGCGGGTGTGGTACCCCGGCGGCAAGAATATACTTGGCCACAAAACAATTCCTGGGGTTCTGACCATGTGGATGGGCACGTGCGATATACCATCATCGCATCAATACGCACTATCCATTCTGGGATTGTGCATCTCCCGGGCGCTCCTGAGCCATGTTCTGTGTGCCTATGGAGTGGAAGGATAGGGGGCCGGGCAATGGGTGCGGTGGCTCAAGGGCACAACAGCCGTGTGGTGGCTCTCGACACATGGAGAGGCTATTAGCGGGTGGCGCTGCCGCAACGCAGGGGTCGAGAGGGCGGCCATCACAACGCTGAGCCCCTTGGCAGCTTGAGAAGTGGCTTCCATGATGGAGACGCAGAGCGGCGCACCTTGTCGGCGCCGCTGTAGAGCGCCCAGACGTTGGCGGCCCAGTAGGCGTGGCAGAGGCCGCGCCCAAAGGGGAACAGCCGGCCCGCCAGCGCGCGCAGCTGCCCCGTGGCCACCACCGGGCCGAGCGACAGCGCAAACACGGCCGCCACGGCGGTCCCCAGCCCGGCGAGTGCGCCCGGCCGGAGGCGTGGCGGGGCGGACAGGCCGCCAGGGCCCGGCGACGCGCAGCAGTGCACGCGCAGGAGGTGCATGAAGAAGACGGGCGCGCAGTAGAGGTAGATGTGCTTCAGGTTGAGCAGCGCCGCGAAGAGCACGCCCGCCGCCAGCTCCCTGGGCATGAGGAACATCCAAGGACGGGGAGAGGAGGGGTGGGGGGGGGGGGGGGGGGTTAAGGGCTATTACACGTATCATTCGATTGGGTCCACCATACTCTGCCCAACCAATCAGGAGCGGGCTTGCAGCATTCAGATTCATGATTCCATGAAGTATTCGTGGTGTAGTTGAATGACTTTCAAGGTGTGTACAGTTCTCTCGTCTTCGCTAGGGGAGCTAAGGGGTGAGAGGGGGTTCAAAAGCAACAGTGTATAGCAAACTCGTGCCGCCCCTGTCTGTCACCACATGCTGGGCGGGGGAGGCGAAGGTCGGGAGGTGGGACTGTGTCGTGTTCTGCCGCACGCCTGTAACAGTGGTATGGGTGTGAGCTCCCGCGCTGCGCCGGCAGCTGCATGCCGAGCTGCGAGGGGAAGTGTATATATGGCATCAGCAGCAATGCAGCTGTTTGGGATGTGGGTACACAGCTGCTACGTGACCGTGTGTGTGTGTGTGTGTGTGTGTGCGTGCACAGCTTTGCCTGGCCGCATGCCCCGGCCAGCAGTATCTTCCTGCGGTGCGGCGCCATGATGGCACAGTTCCTTCATAACAACAGCGAGTTGGTGGCCAATTACTCGATAATTTGCCGGGATGCTCTGAGTGCGTGGTGCCAAATGGAGTCCTGAAATATTGGAAATGACAACATTTTTTGGGGCAGTGTATATGTATGTGGCTTTTTTAGGAACCACCGCGTTCACCCTGCATCATACTGTCTGAGTGCAGTGATGATCGTCAGCAAACTTATGTTGTTCTTGCCCCCGCGCGGCTGCCTGCATTTAGGGTTGCTCTCTCAGTCTCTGTACCTCTGTCTCGGCAGCCCTGGTGGTGGTGGCGAGCGGGTGGTGGAGATAGATAGCCGGCGGCATGTGGCTGCGGACCAGAGGACCTCTCCCCGCCCGGGGTATCGGGGATGCGCCGTGCAGTGTGACGCCGTGGATGCGCGGAGGGGTTTGAGGGGTCTCCGCACCTTCCCTGGGTCATGAGCACCGCGGAGGCGAGGAAGACGCCCATCATGACGCCGTTGTACTGGAAGTGGATGTGGTCCACCACCAGCAGCCCCGCGGAGCCGAGCACCAGCACCGCCAGCGCGGCCGCATGCTGCTCCGTCGTGCCGCGCACGCCGGCCCACAGCGCCCCCGGCCGCGCCGCCAGCGCGACGCTCCCCGCCAGCACGGCGTCCGTCGCCACGACGCTCAGCCGCTGGAACGCGACCGTCGCGGGGCTCGCGTACTCCAGATTGTCGAGCCGCAGCATCGCGGGGTCCGCCCAGGCGGCCGCCTGCGCCAGGGCCCACTCGAACCAGGCGAAGAAGGGCGGGTAGTCCAGCGTCCACTGGGAGGTGGCGTCCAGGTACCTGCGCCCCCGGCACCTCGCCACGTCAGCCCCGGCCGCACCGAAGCGACCCGGCGCCGAACTGCCCGCCAGCTTCGCTCACTCATACGCGTCCGACAGCTCCGCGCAGTAACTCCGCCAGCTTCACGTGTGTGCGAGTTCCCGAGTACCGCCAGCGCGCCCAGAGCGGCACAGGCGCGGGCCGCGCACCACTGCGAGAAGGGCAGGCTGGCTGTGATGGCCAGCCAGTTGCGGTGCACCTCGAAGTCGGTGGAGCGATACGCCGGCAGCAGCAGCAGCTTGAGCCCGCTGAGCGCGAGGAACACACGCAGCACGTGGCCGCCGGCGCGACCCATCTCGGGGCGAGGAGGGTCCCCTGCCTGGAGCCCTACCTGGCCTGCCTCCACCGAAAGCGCGAGCGCTGAAGTCGCCGCCTATCTTGTGGTGAAACCTGTGTCTGGTGGCTGTTGGCCGACGCTATGGACTGGCATCCAGGCCACACAGTGATGACCCGAGGGATCATCAATCGGACCGCCGCAAGATCAAGGCACGGAGACTTTGTGTGGTACCCAGGGACCCGAGTTTTTGTGAAGATAGTTGTGCAGACTTCGTGCCGCTGATGCTGATATGCCCGCTGCTGATTGCCGCCGTCGCGGCCGATGATGGATGACAACATAGACTATGTCGATTTGCGTTGGACGAAGTACCATTATTGCATCGTGCTAATTCCGGTGTTTTATATGTCATGATTTTCGTACTGCTGATATGTTGAACCCGTAATCCTGTGAATCGACATAGTCTATGTATTTGTACATACACATTTCAAATATTTAAAACATATAAATTTAAATATAACCGGGCGGCGGCGCGCCGCCGCGCCAGGATGTAATCCTGAAGGGATATCGCCGCGCGCCCGATCGTTGTCGTCGTCGAATCGCCGATCGCCATATCATCAACCCGCCGGTTCTGGTTGCTGGAGTTGCAATCACCGCCAGTCCACGCTTCCACCTCCGGCGACCTCCCATTTGCTGTGCCCTTGTCTCACAGCAGCTCCCAGAGGCTACTGTGAGCCTGACCCGTGGTTTCGCTCGGCAAGGGCGACAGCGATTGGCGACCAAAAGCGAGCGCGCTGCCAGATATGTTGATTTAACCGGCGCGATACCCTTCAGCCGAAACCCGTAGGTTTTGTCCAAGCGCGCTCCCAGGCCCACGCGCTTTGCTGGGTGCCGTCCGAGGACCCGCCGGCCAACCCCCCACCAGCTCGGCCCTGGTACACCCGCTACACCCGTGACGAGCGATCGGATCCTGCGGCTGGCAGGTCTCGGTGACGGCATGGACGGCGGGAAGGCGGCGCCGGGGGAGATGCCAGCGGGCCCGCTGCTGCGCGCGATCGGCGCGGAAAGCGTCGCCGACTGGCGCTCGCTCGCCACCATCGGCGCGCTCGTGGCCGGTGCAGCCGCGGTGCGCCAGAGCGAAGGCTGCCCCCCGGGGCTGGGATCGTTCGCTCTGTTCGCGGCGCTGCTGTTCGTGCTGCGGCTGGCGGTGCTGGTGGCGCTGCGCTGCCTGGCCTGGGTGACCGACATCACGCAGGCGACCGACGTCGACGACGAGCTGGTGGCCGTGCTGCAGGCGAAGCTCGGCAACGACGTCGCGCTGGAGAGCTTCCTCGCGTTCCATCTAACGGTTGCGTGGGACTTGCTGGATGGGCAGGGTATCCTGTACTGGCTCAACCTCGGCTTCATGGTCGCGCTGGCAGTCACTGCGGTGGGTACCCATGTTACTTGTCTTCAGCTGGACAACTATCTCCAAATATGGACGATTTGTACGATGTGTATGATTTGTACTTTCAAACCTGGACACTACGATTGTTTATATTGTATCATGTCTCTTGCATTCAGTTTGGCATAAAAGGTTTATAAATAATCCAGGCAAAATGCCCCCCCCCCCCCCCCCCCCCCGGGTAGGTGCGCGTCGCGTCCTCCCTGGCGGCAGTCGCAATGTCCAACGTCGCCAGCGGCATGTACGCGCGCGCAGGCGAGAAGGTGGTGGCTGTGGCGACGAGCGCGCTGGCGCTGATGGTGGTGTGTGACAACTTGGGCATCAAGCTCACCGGCCTCTTGGCCAGCCTGGGCGTCAGCGGCCTGCTGGTGGCGCTGTCCATGCAGACGCTGCTGCAGGACGCCTTCGCGAGCGTGATCCTCGCGATGGACGAGCCGTTCCGCAAGAACGACAGCATCTCGCTCGAGGGCGGCGTTGCGGGAACGGTGGAGAGCATCGGCCTGAAGACCACCTACCTGCGAGACTTTGGGGGCAGCCTGCTGGTGCTGCCCAACAAGGAGCTGTGCAGCCGCGTCATTGAGAACCACTCCAAGCAGAACTTTCGGTACCGCCCCCGGGACACACCTCAGCACGCTACCCGTCAAGCTGACGCAACGCACTACGACTTATCCTTGGTTTTTATCCTATATACATAAAGATACAATTCTACATATATATAGACATACATATATAGAGAGTGGGTGGGAGAGAGCGAGAGAGAGACAGAGAGACAGAGAAACCTTACATGGAGCTGTAGGTGGTTGGAGGGCATCACGGCATATACATCCATATACATACAGATATAGATGTGATTGCAATATAAAGAAACAAAGAAACAAATCGAGATATATGTATGGATATATAAATGTATCTATATATAATGTGTATATATATACAAAACATTACATACAGCGAAGGTCATAACCGAAATAAAGTGAAACATTGCATGCAACGGCATTATTTATACACCCCCCCATAGATATTTGACATATTTCCCAATTTGATATATACTTCTCATTCTTATCATTCTTACGATATGTTGTATGTTTAATATTATTTAGGTATATAGATATTACATATATGATACTTTTGTATATATAATATTGGTGCGTTCAATGTTTTACTTTATCGGGAATTCAGGACGCCTGCCTGCCACACAGGAAGGAACGTCATGACCTTCGAGTTCAGTCCCGACTCGGACATCGACGCACTCGAGGCGCTGCCCCGCGACCTCAACCACGCCATCGACATGCTGCGCAGCGAGCACGACGTCACGGACCGCAGCTGCTTGGTGAAGGGCGCCGGCGAGTGGGGCATCCTGGTGGAGATTGTCTACATCGTGCGCGGGAACGTGCCGCTGGGAGAGTTCCGGGAGATGAACAGCCAGGTGGCCATGAACATGCTGCGCGCGTTCCGCGCGCGCAGGCTGCAGCTCGCGTCGGCCGCGCGATTGCAAGCCCTGAGCGCCGGCCGCCGGCCGCTGGGGAGTGAGCAGACTCTGGTTTAGGATTTAGGGTGTGAGGGTTTAGGGTTTGGCGACCCACGTATGCCGGGACATTGCCTCATCCCATGTATCTCGGTGCCCCGGACCGGCGGTGGTCCGCCGGCGACGCGGAATGTACCTTTTGGCAGCCCTCCTTTCGGCACCGACGCAACCCGCCAGCCTGCCCTTGCATAGCCTTTTGACATCCCTATGTAGAATGATAGGTAGGCCGAGCTGGTTTCCAAGGTAGCAACCACGTTGATTGCGATCCGCGGCGCCCCGCTTCCCTGGCCGGACGGCTGCTGCATACGCAAGCATGCTGGTGCACAAAGCTCATACGGATTCGCTCCGTATTGATTGATTCGCTCAACTCAGCGGCGCCACCTGCCCCGCCGCGTGCTGTACCGGCTCGCATCGGGATAATAAGCGAGAAAGAGTGAGACAGGGGGGGGGGGGGGGGGGGGAATAAACCGGCAGCGTGGGTGCGCGGGATGTGGCGGTTAATATAAGCTCGACATGAAAGCATCGCGTTTTTAATGCTGTGGAGCTTCCCTACGCCGCAACTACTTGATTAAGAGTGTATGGATATAGATAAAACACTGCCCCTGAGCGCATTATGATATTATTGTGTTGCACGGGTGGCGGGGGTGGCCAAACGTTACGCACAATAGCGTATACTGAGAACATATGATGTGGCGCGACTACCTCAATACTGTTTTATATGTGTCAGCAGCATGTATGACCTCTCACTGGAGGCTTAAGATTAAGCAGTGACATAGTTGTGATCCTGGAGTGAGACAGTCCTTGGTAGCAGCAGTCTTCTGGGTCATCGGCGTGCCTTACCTTTTACTAGAAATAATGCAATAAAACACATGCGCGCTGACATACGATATCAGGCAGTCAGTATGCTAGCTGTTCTCATATATATGTAATATATGTATGTATGTATGTAGGTATGTCTATACATATATGTATGTACAAATGCATACATATGTATGTATGTATGTATGTATGTATATATATATATACACATACACATATGCATATATATACATACATATATATGTATGTATATATTCATGTACATATGCATTTATAGCGATATTAGCATCGGGGATACGTAGACATCAGCAGTAGCAGTAGTAATGAACTTATAATGAAACTGATATCATAGCGAAATAAAGTATGATACTATCATTATTTATCGCCCGGCGTAGTCAGCAGCAGCGCCGCATATATTCACATATGATCATACCCATCATATATCCGCGCGTATTATCATATATCGTCGCGTGTTGAGCGATTACAACACTCCGCAAAAATTGCAGAGTGATAAAGATTGTACTAAGCCCTTCCACATAAGTATGGGGTTAGCGAATCCAATCAACATGTCCATGCGCGGCTACACTGAGGCCATGCACGCGTGCAGGACTGTATGTTGCCCAGGGTCGGCGTACAGTTGGGGGGGAATGCCGCGATAGCGCGATACGCCCGATATTGCCTGACGGTAGCTGTTGCTGCCATCACCACTTTCATCTAGTTCAAAGCAGATAGAGGTTCCGGCGCTAGCGCTCCAAAACCACAAATTTCGCCATCCGTGTGCATACACAGACATGGGACAGCGCCACTGCCCCCCTAGTACTGTTACCACATCGCCCTCATTGGTGAGCTGAGTGGCACGGAATTGCCGTGTAGTTAGATGCGTCGATGCTGGTGGAAATGATGCTGTGAAAGGGCGGGGGATCTGGCATGGCGGCCGTGGGCATCGCTCAAGGGGGCATGTGCCAAGTGTGAGTTATCCGTTCACAAGTACAATAAACTCACTGCCACAGCACTATGTCTCAGGTTTTGAGATCCACCGCCAATGTGGCTCACCACATTGGCGTAGAGTTCCACGCCCACACGGTGACCACCCGCAGTCAAAGATGTCAAATTTCGACCTATTGTTTCGGAAAGCATGCGGTGCCCGCAGGGAGGGCCGGCTGCTGCAGGCGCTTCTTCAGCGTGTCGACTACGAGAAGCTGAAGCTCTCCACCCTTCCCGTCCTCCGCCCTCTCGCCGGCTTCCAACAGCCAGCCGCCCACAGTGCGCGCCATATTCAGCGCAGCGAGATGGGTAAAGCTCGGAGGGGGGGTGAGGGACCTTTGGTCAGAAGGAGTGGCTGGGCGAAATTCGTCGTCCACCGCCCCCATCGCAGTGTTGCCGAGCGGCCAGCCGAGTAGCCTCCTTTTTCGCGCGACCGAGCGCCACCCGCAGGCTCGCCAGTTTTGCGTCGTTCGACACCAGCCGAGCATGGCGCGACTGCAGCTCCTGCTGCATCTTGGCTGTGGCGGCTGCGTGCTCCCGGTCCAGCTTGGCTATCACAGCCTCGTGCTCGTAGTTCGACTTGCCGCTAGCGGCACGTCGTTGCTCTGCCTCGGCAGCTCGCAGCTTATCCTCTGCCGCCTGCCGTGCTTGCTGCTGCTCTTGCGTCGCGCGCTGCTGTTCCGCCAGGTTTTTCTCTAGCTTGCTGACCACCTCCTCAAGCGTCGCCCTTGACGAGGCAACCGATCGCCCCGGACCGAGGTTTCTGCGACCAAAACGACCACGAGCGTCCCTCGTGCGTGTTGGTGCTGCTGGTGCGGAGCCCCCAGCCGCGCTTTCTGTTGGCCGATCCGCCGTGCGAACACGGTGCTTTCGCACCATCGGCGGGCGCGCCGTAGCTTGGTTGCGGGTAGTAGGACGGCTTGGCAACGAGGCCATCGTGCCGCCAGTCCGACGTAGTATGGAGGGTTAGCCTGCTGCAATAGCTCGGGTGTGGTGGGCCTGTCGTAAATGGTGGGCCAGGGTAGGCCAGCACTCCTAGCATGCCAGATCACTATCTCCAGCCGCGCTCGTCGCGGCGCAATGAGCTCAGCGAGGTTCACCGCCCCACTCACACACACATTGTAGGCCTCCCTACATCAGCAGCAGCATAAATAATAGGTTTTGTTAAATTAAAGGTTAGGTTAAGAATAAGTTAAGGTTACAGGGCGGAATTTGAAATTTGAACTTTGTTACAACTGAACCAAGCTCGCTTTACCTCCCAGTACCAGGGACGAAGGGCCCCGCCCCCTGCCAATCAGGATAAGATCCGCTTAGTAACGCGCGTAACCAAACGCAATATCCGTTAAGTAACGCACGTACAGGGCGGGGCCTCTGTATCACCTGGCACGTGGCCATGTTCCAGCACAGGTACGGGTACTAATTTTGCGTCAGCGTTGGTATAGCAGTACACTATAGACAAGTGTCATACGGAGGTTTTTGACTACGGGCTAGGCTGCTGCTACTCGCATTTCATATGTTGAGTTATACCATTCCTCATAGAAATCCGCGCGTATCGTCCCCTCGGTGCCCAAGCCATGGGGCCACGGGGCCATGGAGCCTTGTAATCCAGTGTAAGCAAGCCTCGTACGCCAAGGAGGCAGCCGTTTCTCCCGGTTATCGCACTTTTAGCAGTGTTCTTTGGCAATGGCATTGCTTGGCACATGGCTAAAACCACAGAAAAAACATGGGCGATGAATAGAGGGCAACTTGTTGGCGGCGTAGCTACCATCCTTCGCAATCATATGCCCGCGCGCTGCCGGTGGTGGGTGGACGTATGCATGGCTGCGCTGTAAGACGGCTGAGATTGAGCCCAATCCATGCACGCTAACGATGCAACGCATGGCATTTCCGGGAGAGTGTGCCAGTAATCTCGTAATCGTCGTGATGGGGCCAATCATCATCTCACAATTTTCCAAGCTGCAAGATAAGCGCCGTTGCCCGCGCCTCGCTGGGTGAAAGTGGCACACTTAAAGTGCCTTCGATTCCATAGGTGCATGTTTATACCGCCCGCACCGTAGGCTAAGCGCGGGCTGGCATTGATGTTGTTGCTCTACTATCTATATGTCGCCACTGTTGCGCAGGTTTGCGCGCATGTTGTCAAACATGTCGCCCATCATCCAAGGGGAAAAGTCAAAGTGATGACGGGGTTCGCACCACGTGGAGACCTATCCAAGGGGTCCTCGCGCTTGGTAGCTTGCGTGGAAGGGCACATTACATGCCCCCATCATGCGCCCCCACCCATAGTGAGTGGGTTGGCTGGGATACCAGTACATGGGGCAAGTTCGACAGGCCATAACATATCGGCGTTTTATCAGATTGGGCTGAAAATTAGTGCGATAGAAAGCCCGTGAAAAAAAGCGCAGGTCACGGGCTTTCCATCGCACCAATTTTCAGCCCAATCTGATAAAACATCGAAATGTAATGAACTAAAACGTGATTGTAATATTACTGCTCCTTGCATGGCGAACAGCCAGTTTGCAAATGTCGTATGCAGCCCGCTAGCTGACCATAGACTCCAACCCATGCGCCGCGCGGCATGGGGTAGGTGGCCATCACATGTATCTCGGCGACCATGGGAGAAAGACACGGTTCTTTATGTCCAAATGTCGGCGTGCCGTGCGCTCAAACCGTTCACAGCCCAGCCATGCAACACTTGTTACACTGGTGGTGCCGCACAACTGGCGACGCACCTCGCGCGACGTCGCATTGTCCCTAGCACACCATGTGCACTCCCTTTCATGGTTATCCTGGCAATGGCTGCAACGTCGTAGACTAGGCGTGGGTTTACCGGCTAGAAGCGACCAAACCCAAATCATACCCTTAAAAACATGCAGAGGCTTTTTGTGGGCTGCTGTACGTTCTAGTAATGTAAAGTAAAGTTTGCCCCGGGTCATCGGCCAAAGCCGCCCCAGCACTTAACTTCGTGCGCCAACTGCAGTCGTCGGTCGGGCATAGCCACTAGACCGTTGTCGCATTTGAACCCCGAAGGGCTTTTGCATCAACTGGGTACAGCCGGGACACGGGCCCGGCCGGACGATATTGCCCTGAATTTGACAGAGCCGGGAATTGATCCGGGGACCTCCTGAGCGGGTGTCCACCGCTCTGCTACCGAGCGGGCGGACAACGAGGCATGTGTGACACTCTAGTATTTTCTCGATGTGGCCCCTAGCGTAGTCTTAGCCGGTCTGAGGTGACAACGATAGTTTCAGCGGTATTCCAAATAGTATCAATGAGTAGCCAATACCTTGCTTTGTAGAGCACACAACTCCTACTCCTCGGACAAATCGCGTAGGACGAAGAGGGTGGGAGCGATAAAAAAGCTGGAACGAAGCCGGATCTTGCAGATCTCCAAACTTTTTGTAGTAGGATAGTCGAGGTTCCTATAGCCCATGCGGCCGACTACACCCTGGCCTAGTGTTGCTTGCTCTTCCGTGGCGCCCGCCGCCACTCAAAGGCTCACCATGATTCTGGTTGCGGCACGTCGACGACAGCGAGTGCTGACCGATATACCATGTGTGGCTCCACTCCTCCTCATTCCGGGGTCACTTAGAGGCCGACAGCATGCGGCAGCACCTTGCGAAGGGCCTCCTCCCGGCATCCGACCAGCCCCACCCAGTAGGCGAAGCGGCGATGGACCAACCAGCGGCAACGCCGGCAGACTCATTGGCACGGGCCGGGCACACGGGGTTGGGCCGAGTACACGGCCGTCCCACTAGATGCAGACGATTTCGTTATCTGATCCCCGACCCGCATCATACTTGCCCTTCTAGAGGTTTGCGAGGTGTGGAAGGCACACCGCTCGGCCGACTCAGTGTGACTCGGACTCCTTGATCCCTAAGCGGCGCGTCTACTACATTATGTGTGCCGCGACGCCGTATTGGCGCTGCCGTTCGGCGACGAGACGCAAGGCCAAGCGGTGGTCCGGGTCACCGTAGAACATAGCGAAGACCGCGTGGACCATCCCCCACCCCACAACGTAAAGTGCTGCCCACGGAACTGTCCAAGCAGTAGTTCTACCGATGCGCACTGACAGCCCGAGCGATCTGCACCGGCCCCCTTGCCAACATGGAGTTGCCGACGGTCGAGCAGTTGGCAGAGGCCACCATCAGCCCGCGTACCAATATGCCCAATGGCTGACAGTCACCATGATGGCTGCTGGCGTCAACATGCAGCAATACCACACCGAGCCGAAACTGCTACGCGTCGGAGACCACAATATCTGCGCCATCTCCCTCGGCAAAGAGGACGAGGAGATACCGGACACCATGCGATTGCATGCCATGGCTTTCACCTCCCCCATCTCCCTACTGAGGGCGGTCCGGCTACCTACCTCACAGAGCCCGAGTTCGATCCCTTCAGCCAAGTTGTCCGAGTGGCAGGAGAACTCGGCGGCAATGTTGGCCACAACCAACTCCAACGCACGGCGATGGACCTACGCAAAAAAGCTCGGAAGACCCCACCAACATCCCTCGCCCTACGAGCCGAACACCTCCCGGTCTACACCCTCACCCTGTCGTTGACCGCCCACCACTACAGCCTCATCGGCGGCACCTGCGCCCCTGATAGAACGGAGAAGTAGCGTAAGACAGTATCGACGGCGAGCGGGAGATCACGGCCGCGCCAGCTCCGGCGCCAGCCGAGGAGCGGCCAGCGGACACAGCGCTAGCACCACCGCCAGCCGGTTCAGCCCAACCGACAATACCAGCGACCCCAGCAGCCAGGGCCGAACCCAAGTCGACGACACTCCCCCATGGGTTCAAGCACCGGATCCCCAGGCGCGGGGCGGTCGATACTGCCGTCGCAGCCATCGACCGGCGCCGAGCGGCAATAACAGAGCCCGCCCCCGGAGCATTCCACGCAGCCCCTGCGCCAACAGCCACAGCCCCACTGTGATGCACAACTTGGAGCCGGACGGCGCCACAAAGACTTGCAGGGTGTCTACCACGTCGTGATGCCCGTCTGCGAGGTACAACCTGCCCTTTTCGTTGCTGCTGGCTGTACGCGTGTGTATTGTGTGTCAGTGACAAATGTTTTTAACATCGCGCAGGCATGCGAGGCAGATGGGCTGAAGCACATCGTACTAACGCAGGTTCAAGCCCAACGGCCAGCAGAAGCTGAAGAACCTAGACAAGCAGCTGGCTAGGCAAGCACTGGAGCGCATGCGAGGCGGGCACCCGCAACAAGGAGCGACAGCCCCGACGGCGTCAGCGTCAGCGTCGTTGACATCAGCCGCCACCGCGGCTGCGCTGGCGCAGTCGGCCACTGGAGGCGCTTAGAACTATTGTATTGTTTGCCAATGCCAGCCGTAGACATGGTACCACGTGTAAAGGACACGGACAGGGGTGGGGACCCTGCACACTGGTGCAAACCAGTGCGCACAATTTTCACACAGTGCTGTCATATGCTACACTTTGAACATCTTCATGAACATCACCATCATTGTTTGGTTACTGCATTGCACACACATATGCATCTTTATCATATTGTGGTCTCTCGATCTCCGCGCCACCGCCGCCGCGCTACCGGATTCACTTGCAAATGCGGTTTGTGGAAAGAACGGCCCGGATTTACTAGCGATCCAATATACATGTAAGAGTAGTAGGCATGTCTTGATGTCAGTGCATGTATACCACCAGCCAAAAAGTGCGCATATTCTGTTCTCGCGCTGCGGATCGCTAGACTATATATATATATATATACATATATATATATATATATATATATACATATGACTACAAACAGTTTGGGGTGGGAGCTAGCGCCCCCACACACGGAATGCTCGCCGGGAACAACGCAGCTCCAAATAATGCTCCGAAACCAGTGCTGAAATCGTCGCCGTAACGCCCGGACGCTGCCCAATATGGTGGCTATTCCAGCTCAAATCATGATGGCGAAGTGGACTATATATAGCCAGCACATGGTATGATTTGCAGCTCAAAACGTGGTGATTGATATCCGAGTATATATTTTCCGCCGCTCCGTAGCGTACACCGCAGTGTTTACCGCACAATATGGTAGTGCATGTATACCACCAACCCAAAAGTGCACAGAATCTGTTCTAGACTATATATATGACTACATATCAGCAAACACAAACAGTTGGGGGGGGGGGGGGGGGGGGGGGAGCTAGGCCCCCCACACACGGAATGCTCGCCGGGCACAACGCAGCTTCAAATACTGCTCCGAAACCAGTGCTAAAACCGTCGCCGCAGAGCACCGCACGGCCGCTGTGTCGCTGGGACATCACCCAGTGGGTATGCTGTCGGCATGTGCAAAGGGCTGGTGGGGCAACAGCTCAGCGGCAGGAAGCGGCCATGCGTGTTGCATGCTGAATATGCTGCGAAATCAAGAATTCAAAACATGGAATGATGGAAGCGCCACCGCAGCCCACCGCACGACCGCTCATGCGTTGCCGGGACGACTCTCAACATAGCTAGTATTCTAACCCAGCACTACAACAGCCGCACCGAGCCCGCAGCACCGCCAGGTGCCCTCTGTTGGGTCGACGGGGCACTCACTACTCAACGCTTTTTCTCTCAAAATTCTCCCGCCACACCCTCCGCATGCTAGTGGCTTACCATGGGCAGTGAGGGTAGGGGAGAGGCATGGTGCATCGCGTCGTTGTTGGAAGTGTAGCCACGTGTCAAAATGAATTACATCGTGTGCCGCAGTACAGAAAGCATAGAAAATCATTACAAACAAACTGAAGGGGGGCTCAAACTGCAAAGCGGGGGGGGGGGGGGGGGGGTATGACCTAAACCATGTCATTTTGTCGGAATGGCCTTATCATATTCCCCTTTATTCATTGCCAAAGTTGGGTCCATCGTAATAGAATGTTCGCTCGGTAATAATGACTGCGTAGTTCTTCATGTGTAGTGCACTTGATTAACACGACACAACGTCTGTAGACCCTGACAGTATAATCCTTGTCCGAAACGCGTGCTACTCGTATGTGTTATCGTTTCTACCAGTATGCATACGCGTATTTTACGCGTTATTTTCGTTATAAATATACCGCGGCACAATGATATTACCAATTACTACTGCGGACAAAAAACCGCGGAATCCTTGTGCAACGGTCCGTATATTTCCGATATGTAACTCGTAATCGTTGCGGCCATCAGTATGATTAGGCCTGGAAGATTTTATCCGTTGTCTTTGGTGCCCCTTTTTTTTGCCCCCCCCCTTCGGAAATACATCTTTCCTCTGCAGTACTGCTAAAGTAATGCCATCAAACAGATAACAAGGAAACATCATGTTTGTGCCTTGTAAGCATGCAGGAACAGGCAGGGCAACTGAACATGTTATAGATAAACTTCTATGGGTATTGGGCACCCCCACCTTCAGGTGAAAAAGGGGGGACTGCGATAGTACTTTGTTCAGTACTGTAGACAAGGCTGGGGCAGCAAACATGCCGTTAATATAGATGCAGGAGGATGCATAGAAGACCACAGCACATAGATGAATATGGCACATAGATGAATGTACTAAATGACAATGTTCTTTACATTGTCAACCCCAGACCCGCCCGACTGTATGAGACAGCCTACCATGCTCTTCATTATACGTGCAACACATGATGGACACATCTAAATGCCAGCTGCATACTGCCGCGTGCTGCGCCTCCTAGCCACTGGCTGGTAGGCAGCCCGTGGCTTCCTGCCTCTGCTCGACCTGGCATTGCGATTTGCGAGGCTGCCTTGGCTGCTGCTGAGGCTGGGCTGCCTCCTCCGCTTGCTGCTCAGCTGGCTCCTTGTCCAGGCGCTGCTTGTCAGCACGAGCCGCACGCTTCCGAGAAGCCTCCTCTCGCTCAGCTGCCATGCACCTCTGCGCCCAAAACCGGTACATGCACATTGCAAAATAGCGAGTTAGCATGGTGGGGTCGCATGCCGCGATTGAGGAGCGGCACAGGGGGGGAGCAGCGCGGCGCCGCTCACCGTCGGTACTTGTCAAAGCCGCTGGTGACCACCGTCACGTCGATGGTCATATAGACGGGGGTGTCCAGCACTCGGTGACTAAGCGAGCGCATGTCGGTTGAGAAATCGCGGTTGGTGGCCAGCGCTTTCAGCGCCTCGATGGTCTCCACATGCGACGCCGTCTCGGCCGACCGTAACGGCTCCTCCATCAGTTTTGACTTAAAATCATAGTCGCGCTGCTCCTCATAAATTACCCCAATAGCGAGAGCTCCGGGGCTTTTAGCAACGCGATGATGCCCGGCCAGCTGCCCTCTTGGACCCACGTACCGTTGCCAAACAGCGCGGTACTGAGGCACTCCAACGACTTCGGAACGTTCGGCCAATCTGCCTTATGTCCGAGTTTCTTCTTCCCAAAGAACTGCGCGAAACGTCTGTCGGGCGGGGCTGGCCCTTTGCATAGCTGCTCCCATACCCTTGATACAGCGCCGGTCTTGGAATCAGAGCTGAGAGGGAAACAAGGCGCGATGGAGGGCGAAGTCGAAGTCGAAGCCGACCGATCTAGCCATGTCCGCCGACCAACCGACGCCCTCTAACTCTACCCACTCTATTAGGGAGTTGCAGTGCTGGTTTTTGGCAGAATGCTAGGCACTTTGTGAGTAGGGAGGCGGCGATGACTCTCAGGGTTCAGCGCGGCGCTGTCCATCCATCAGCATCGTCGGGAACGGGTTGTGCGGTGTTGGCCGAGAGCTATCGGGGCGCTGGGAATCGAACTTAATCGTAACCGTTCTCGTTTCAAGGAACGCCGGGGAGTCTGTGACTGCCTCTAGCAGGAACGTTGTGCAGTCTTGCGAAAGCCCACGGTCGTGCCGGGTGCCGGCCAGGCACACCATCTTGATATCGGTGTTAGCAGGCTGGGGGTGGCAGTCGGGGGCGTGGGCCTCGATTGCCCCATTCAGCAGGTCCGTAGAGTTCTTGTCGCCCCACTCATGAGCGCCTAGCTTTATCCATACGTTCCGCACTGCGGTCCGGCCGTCAACGGAAATGCTGATGCTCGCCGCCAGTGACGCCAAGAGGGACATAGCGGTGCTGCCTCGTGTGGGCGGCGTGTTGCTGGTGGTGGTGGGATAGGGTGGAGTGATATCGGATGTATGGAAGGCAACGAGTGGGAATCAAGACGGCAGACGAGATGCTGGTGGCAGTCCTAAGTAGCTCCCCGGCCAGGCCCGGCGCAAGGCTCGGGGGCGATAAGGCAGCCCGCAGGGTACCGGTAAAAACCGTTTGAAACCCGAAACATATTGTACGGGTCGCACTAGGACTGTTGACTAGTTCTTGAAACCACATAGTCGCTAAACAGAGCGTAGAGGATGCATCGCGGCGGTTTGTCTCCCCATCAGCCGCTACTGTACCGTACCGGTATCGAGTCAGCTACGCTGGCGCTGTCGCCTACGATATCAGGGGCATCGACGAGTACTGTTCAAGGTTCTATTAGACTCTAAGTTTTTTTCCCGGAAAAGGAATATTTCCCCCTTTTTCCGAGCAAAATCGCCACCAAAGACAACGGATTAAATGTTCCATGCCATAACGTCATCTCATCGTCGTGCTGCGTCATCGGTCCACTTTCCTGCTGTATCGCTATCATCTAATTTCGAACAATGCACGTATACTATTCGTGAATGGACAATACATACTCAAACAATCTACCCAAAAATTAGAATATCAAAAATAAACAATTGATTCCCAAAATCGAATCGCAGTACCATCGATGTGCCAGTTTTCTTTCAACGCATTAATTAATTACATGAGCTAGAAGCAGAAGGCGTTATTAATCCAAACTAAGGATTATCCTCAGCACAATTTCTCTTTTTCGATTTCGTCTTCTAATAATCTCCGAACTTCTATCCTAATACTTTGTTGAGTTATACTGCCACCACCGCAGCCCGCGCGCGCCGCCGAGCGTCGACCATGCAGCAATAAAACATATTCCAAAACCATCGCTCATGCGCGCAATGCTGATAAATCGACGACATGTTTAAACGCGACGCAGCAGCGGCGCGCGATGGTAAAGTAAAGTAAAGTTCGCCCCGGGACATCGGCCGAAGCCGCCCCAGCACTTGACCTCGTGCGCCAACTGCAGTCGCAGGTCTGGCATAGCCCGTAGACCATTGCCTCATTCGAACCCCGAAGGGCTAATGCATCAACCGGGTAAACCCGGGACACGCCGGGCCGATATTGCCGAAATACATCAGCCAGGAATCGAACCCGGGTCTCTCGCATACGAGACGACCGCTATACCGAGCGGACAAGGGATGTACCTTGTTTGCGATGGTGCGCGCGATGGTGCTGCGAGAATCTCAGCATACATATATACAAAGTCATCCGTACATATATTAATTCTCATTACAAATGCAAGAATGAACTTACCCGCCCGCGCGAGTATTGAAAGCGGCGGGCGCGGCGATGGGCGGCGGTGCGCTGCTGGGAATGCAACATTCCGATGACTCACAACTACTACGGCGTTTGTTTATTGTATATGTAGCCTGGATAGGATGAGGGCGATGCATGGTCGACATCCAGCACGTCGCTGTACTTTTATAGAATATGGATTCTTGGATCATCATCATCATAGATAGTATGTAGTCGCAGTAGAAATATGCGGCACTCTAGCTCTTAATATCACTACATAGAGGATGCATAGCAGTCTACGGAGGTTGCATATGTATGCATAATGTAATGCGGCGTATGAATGACAATACAGATGCAATATGGGGTACACGTATGCTGTATGACTTTCTTCACCACCCACTTTTATCGAGAAAGCACGGCCTGTGCAACGATTCACATTGATATCCGATAAGTAGGCATCAACGCGACATTAGCAGTAGGTTGCATAGGACTGCGATAGCAATTCTTTGTGTACGGCATTCTCCATACTGAAAAGCAGTATTGTTGCGATATATTGCAGCATCATTATTGCACACTTCGACCGTGCCTGAATTATTTTCACAGACTTCGGGGGACGAGACCTCAGACACCCTTTTATTCTCTCTTGACAGCTTTCCATTATTCATGGCATGGCGGCGTTAGGCACCTGCATGCATGCCAAGCCCAGGCAGGTCTGTGGCGTGCCCGTCCCGCCAGCGTCATTGCTTGTGACTAGCAATGACTCCTCTTTCGTTTCCTCTTCTTTCTCTGGGCGCCATCCAGGTCAATGGCGCTGATGGCAGCCACTTCGTCAGCTGACAGCAGCTCCTCTTCTCCGTCGTCGTGGTATCGCACCATGTAACGGTAATTCCGGATGCCATTGCCTGCGTGCGCGCCGATCCGGATAGTAGCCAGCACGCGAGCGACGACGGTACCCAAAAACACCTCATCGTCGAACCGTGTCTGCACCACGTGGCCGGACTCAGGGACGCCGGGTTGGTCAACCTCCCAGCCTTTCTCCCAAGAAACGGCCTCCTCGCCCTGCGGCGTGAGCCACTCCACCTGCTCGTTCCACAGTCTCAGCCACTCCGTGTCACAATGACCGTCAGGGCTGTCCTCAGGCCGGTCGAAGATAAGGTTGTACCAGCCGGTCTTGGCGTTGTACTGCTTGACCTGTGCCGGCCACCACTTCTGGTCGTAAATGGAGATGTAAATCTTGATGCGGCGCCCGACAACGCTCTCATCAAACACGTCAGGGATGTCGCAGCCGAAGTGGACCCCAAGGTGGCCCAGCGACTCGGGCCGCGACACCTGATGTGCGCCCTTGTCGCACGGCACTCGCTGCAGGGCGGGATAGTAGTCAGTGTAGTGGAAGTTGGTCAGGGTGGCAGCCGGCCCATACAGCTCCAGCTTCTTGGCATCGTACGCTCGTGCCGCCTGCAGGGAAAAAGCCCCGTCATTTCTCTGTTGGTTGTGAAGTGGGATGAAAACAACGCAGGTGCCAGACCGGCGGGGGGTTAAAAGGAGCAGTGGACCACCTCCATGTCGGTGTGAAAGTAGCCAAGAAACCTTGGGCGGCCATCAGGTAGTGGGACATTGGCACGCCATTGTCTTGACAAGTTGACTTTGCTCCCCTCAAATGTCACCCCCCTAATAAACAGCAAACCGACATTGTGTCAAGTTGCATGCGAAGTTTGCCTCCACGCAGGCAATGCCAAACCGCAAATCGGCCAACAGGTTCCATGAAGCAAGCGTTGGATACCTGTACTTGCTTGCTGAGCGCTCAGAGTTGGGTTTTGTGGGAACAAGATGCCCAATCGGCAGCTTGTGGGCCGATGCCTTGTCTTCCTTCCCACCATCCTCCGAATCTGACCCGGACTCCTGGCTATCCTCCTCACGCTGGGATGGACGGTCAGTGCACGGCTGGCTGTCCGGCGCCTCGGGCAGTGGAGGTTGGGCCGGGCCCCGATGGCCGTCCTTGGCCCGAAGCACGCCGTGCTGCTTCATCTTCTTCTCGATCCTCTGCCACATCCCCGCGGCATCAGAGTCACTGAGCAGGCTGCCGCTGCCCAACGCAGCCGGCGTCCGAGTCTCGTAGACAGAGGCGATGTCCGGAACAGAGTACCCATTCTGTGCCAGCCAGGGGGAGTACGTGGAGACCGGGTACTTGAGCTTTGTCTTCTCGGAGCGCTCACTGAAGAGGAGCATGCCCATGTCAAAGGCGTGCGCGGCCTGCCGATCAGAATTCGCAGCATCAGAAGTCACATGTAGGCCAAAACATGTGCACTCTCGGCGGTGACTCTGCAAGCAGGGAAGTAATCATGAAATCCGAATTACGCAGAGTATCGCGTGGGTGGCAAAAGCTTTCAAGGGCGGTGCCTGCCCTGGCCGTGTTTTGCCAGCCCTCTAGCGGTCTCTCACTATGGACTACTGCTATTACCTGTAGACTATTATTCTCCATTTATCATGATAAATAATATTATTGCTAGTTCCGTCGTAGCGAACTGGTTAGCGACTATGGGATCGTGATATCATTCATGTCGATCTATAGGTAATATATACCGGTACAGCACATGCTGCTGAGTACTGCAGATCAGCGATTACTGGAACGGGTACTGGTATGCAAAATTTCTTTTGCTACTTATTGTGCCAGGAACAGGATAGCGGATTGCGATGAGATAAGCGATACAAACCGAAAAATGCAAATAATCCGGTACCAGTAACGATATCGCCCGTCATCGTACCTACTCGCACTCCTAATGCCGCGCAGTAATCGTTTACGTAATCATATCGTTGCACATCGGTCCGCATTCCTGTATTGCTTTCTATTTTCAAACAATTTACGTAAAAATTCCCGGAATAAATGAGCAATACACAATCAAACAATGCCCTTACTGCTTTCCCAAATCGATTCGCAATACGCCTGAACTTGTCCTATTAGATTTTGTTCAAGAAAGAGCAAATCATCAAGACATTTATAATACATTTACAGTTGCCGAACATGCATCCTACTATACTCGTCAGTTTGAACACGCTGGTCTAACATTCCGGCAACGCCGTCGGGCATCGCCCGTCCATTACCAGTGTTCAATATGCCAGCCTCAGCAATGACACGCGGCAGGGCGGGGGCACATGCGATTGCGTCCAGGGAATGGCCGGCGGAGTCACCACATCGCAGTAGGGTATTCTGACCCCTGCGTAGCGAGCCGGTGATTATTTTGATTAGGCTGTTTTGCATACCTCCTTCTCCGTCTTGAAATATCCCAAATGGATGTACATCTTGCCGCTCGGTTGATGGATCTTCACCCTATATCCCTTGACGCTGGCAGCATTGGCTGTTGGCGCAGGACTGGCCTCCTTCCCGCTGCATAAGGCGAAGCAAGCGCATCATGTTAGCCTGAGCAAGTGGACGATTGGGTATGGGCGTTTCCAAGTCGCAGGCAGCCATCACTGGACACCGCCCAGCGCTGAGTACCTGGACATTCCCAGCTCTGTCCTTCGATCCAGCAGCGCACTCTCGGTGCCAGCAGGCAAGCCGTCCACCGGCCGATGCACTGCCGCATGAGACGAAGGCTGGCCGGGGCGGCCGTCCCTGGTGCGTAGCGCCCCGAGCTCCTCCAGTTTCTCCTCAATAAACCGCCAGGACTCCCGGGCGGCAGCGTCACTCCACGTGCCGCTGCTGCTGGATGCCACGGGCGGTGGCGCGTCGCTTAAGACGGAAGGGATGTGCGGGACAGGGTACCCGTTCTCTTTCAGCCAGCTAGAGTAGGTTGACGCAGGGTAGTTGAGCATCTTCCTCTCGTCCGGCCCACTGTTGAGAAGCGCGGCAATGTCGTAGGCGCACGCAGCCTGAAATCACGACATGCAGCACGGGTCAGTGGCAAACCGCGACATCATTCTACGCTGTGGCGAGCTAATCCATCAACACTTAGCATCAAAAGCGAGTCACAACGTATCCTCAGCTATTTGAATCAAACTTGTTTGCAGCATGGACGCGAGCTTCATGCAGTGCATGCAGAGAGTGCGAATTCCCAGGTCGGAGTGAAAGGGGCGCCTAAGCGAGTTGAGGGGGCAGCTAGGTGGTCACCAGCCTCAATCCTGTCACCATGCCCCCTCGGTATACCACTTGTTTGACAGCATACCTTCTCAGCTGTCTTGAAAGATTTGATCCAAGTAGATTGAGGCTTCACGGCGCCGGCGGCGTCGAGCCTTGGCAAGCTGATTTGCACGCCGTAACAATTGGAACTCTTGAATTTCACGCCTCTGCATGAGGGCAACAATTCACACATTGCAGCCTCGCATCCCTCACGTGCTAGCAAAGCAGCTCACACGCTGGGACGCGTACCTGAACTTGCACGGGGCATTATGTGCAGCATCTTCGGGCTCTCCAGCTGTGCCGGCGTCATCTCTGGAGTCGAGCCACATTCGCAAATCAGCGCCAATGTTGGTCCGGCAGGACACAGAGCTTGACATAGATCACCATGAAGCAAATCAAACGCGGAGGACAATCATTGGCTGCGAGTGCTCGACATGCCTGTTGCCGCCAGAGCCGGAATCGTCCTGCTCACCCCCCTGATTCTGATACGGAGTGCCAGGCAAGCCATCCGTTCCCTCTTGCGCTTCGGCATCCAGTGTGGCCTCGCCATGCTGGGCGTCCTTGGTACGGAGCGCGCCGCACTTCTCCAGTATCTCCTCAACCGACCGCCACGTCTCCGAGGAATCCCGACCCCCCGGCGCCCCGCTGCTGCTGGATGCCACAGGCGGTGGACCGTCGCTGAAAATAGAAGACCGATCCGGAACAGAGTACCCGTTCTTCGTCAGCCAGTCGGAGTAAGTTGAAACTGGATAGTTGAGCACTGTCCGAGCTGAACGGCCAGTGCATAGAAGCACGGCCATATCGTAGGCGCAGGCAGCCTGCCATCATGGCATGCAGCATGGGTCAGAATGAGACCACAACATAGCATTCTGCGTGGTGGGAACGACTGCGGGAAGCTGACGGATCGAAATGGAGAAAAGAGACAAGGCTCGGGAACAAACAACCATAGGCAACCTCCCATAACTCGGCTGGGAAAAGCGGCATCCACGCTCTCACAGAAAATTCCGCGATGCGGCAGTTGAGCTTAGTGTCCCAAGCGCCATCATTGGGACCGGTGTCGCACATACCACACTTATCTGGACTGCCCCTCCGCGCGATCTGTTGGCATGACTGTGCTGGGGGCCGGGATGGGGGGCGCACGGGCGCATCCTGCCCCACCCGCGATACTAGTACACCGGGTACCATCGTAAAGGATGAGTGTCGGATCCTACATACCGCTGCGCAGTATTTATATTCTACGGGGTTGCCTATGGTTGGCCGAATCAAGCATCAGGTGTAGCAATCACGCCCCCGACACAAGCGAAAAACCGTGTGAATAAACCCACCTTGTCAGGCGTGAGGGGCAGGGATGCATGCGGAATGGCGAGGGTGCAGCGCTACAGATGGAAAGCACGCCCCTCCAGGGCTGTCAGTGCCACAAGAGTGTGAATAGCTATAGTCTGTGTGACAGCATACCTCCTCGGCTGTGCTGAAACCTCCAAGCCAAGTGCTTTTGGCATTTCCCACATCATGATGCCGCATGTTGATTTGTGCTCCATGCAACAAACATTTGCCAGGCCTGGGTAGTAAAACGCCTCTGCGGGGGGACAATCATTCATGCGTCACCGCGTCGCGCTTGTGGACATAACAGTTGCGCCCGGATAACATCAAAGCAACAAGTGGAAAGCACAGGACACTTACTTGAATCTCCTTCCAGCAGTGCCAGCGGCATCTGTACCGGGTTCAGGCGCGGCAGCAACATCCCTGCCGCCAACAAAATATCCGATAGTCAGTGGGAGTGGATCCCGGGCAGACGTCCCGGGGAGCTCAACGCTGTGTTGCACCGTGAGAAGACGCGTGTGTACCTGTAAGGTGCATGTCACAGTGCGCATCTGGCGTCAAATGATAGCAAGAAACAGGCCCGCGTACCTTTTCCCTCCGGATGCACCTTGAGCCTCTGCATCGGCTGACTTGTCAAATGAACTGCCTGCCTGCGGTCCAGACTCGGGCGCACGGCTGCCCTGTTTCGAGCGTCTCAAAGTAGGCGAGCACAGCCAACCACCATCGCCCAGTGTGGCAACCACCGCTTTCCAAAGCCGCATCTGCTCCGCCTTTTGCATGCTGCTGGGAATGTTCCCCAGCAGTGGCTTCATCTCTGGGACAGGGTAGCCGTTGTCCTGCAGCCAGCCCTTGTACATGCGGAGGTCGTAGTTGAGACCCTCAGGATGCGGCCGGTTCTTCATCAACAGAAGCGCCATGTCCCGGGCGTGCGCCGCCTGCAGATCCAAAGTACCCAGGTCAGAAGAGCATCTCGAGCAAAGAGTATCACGGGGAGGTGGGCAGTGAGTGCACTGAAGAGGCCAGGGCTGACCAGGCACGGGGTGTCTTGCTCTGGAAGGCGGAGCATCATCGGACGCCCATGCGCATCCATGACAAGCTGGCTGTCATCATCCGTCATGCGCAGGCAGGGCTGCCACTTCCCGTTTGGCATTGACAAAACACCCCTGCTTGGCAACAGGCTTGACACTCAATGACTCCACTCATGCTGGATGGCAAGCAGCAGACAGCCGGGAAGCAGACAATAAGGCGCATGCCTATAGGGGATATTGTCCGCATCAGAGGCCCGAATTTATGGCTCCGGATGCGTCGCTGCTTCCATCCAGTCCAGCAACCTGCATGCATTGCATCAGCAGCAAGTGAGCGCGCAGTACTGATTTTGGCAAATAGTGGACATCGACATCGTGATCCCCCCGCCCCGCGCACGTGCCCACAGAGGCACCCACCACACAAGTTGAGCGTTCATTCATTTTCCATCCAACAGGTTGCTATACCGGTGATGGGACGGCAAGGCATTGCGGCACACCACATGCGATGTAAAGCACACAAGACAGCAACTACGCCGCATGTATTTAGAAAGGACTTACCCCCGTCCATTCCGGCTGGACATCGCCGTGCTGGTACCCGTAATCGTACATCAGCTCCGGTCATGGGCTCGATGTCATGCTCAGCGAAGAAACAGATCCTGGCGGAGCGTGCAGCACAGCCTCTGAGATTTGCCAGACTGCGGTTGAGCAGGTGCATGTTGATGTGCATGGAGACACAGGCTAGAGCAATCACGGCCTCAGTCAGTGATAGGGCAGTGAGCGCGGGCTTGAACGCGGCGCCTTACTTGTAGAAGATGGTGCTGTGAAGCTGGCTCGTGACTACAATCTGCACCAGCAGGTTGGCCTTTTCCCCCTCCGCATGAGTGAATGAGTTTATGAAGCGGCCGACGTTGCCAACGTTTGCCGCGTCGATGGTTGGGGGATCCACCTGGAATGCCAGGCATTCCTTTTGTTGCCGGGCTCCTTTGGCCTCCACCACTTGCTTGTAATGGTCCATGATGAAGAGGTACTGATCCTTTCCATCCGTCTGCACAGAGGGACAAAGGCAGATATGGACACGGAATTCAATTCATCATCGCAAATGACTTGCCCTGTGCACAGGGGTCTCAATGGGAATCGTGAGCACAGACGGGGCAAAGGGTTATGCACTCATACCCATGGAGATGAGAATCAGAACACGGTTGGAGGACAGGGAGCGATTGACAGACATTCCATGCCAAGGAAACCCCCGCGGCCTTACCAGTGCGTCCGCTTCCTCCTCGGTGATGAGCAGACCGGCATACTCGCACACAAAGGCTCTCGCCGGAATGCGGGTCCTGCATCGCACTCCCCAGCCTTTCGCCTCCGTCTTGAAGACTTCCAGCGGCAGCTTTAACCCCCGCAGTGGCAACTTGGTATTCGGCAGGTGCCCCGTGCTGCATGGAGAGCAGAGGTACGGTTGTCAGAGTGCACATCAAGGGCTGCAACAGGGTGGCGCCGTGGGAGAGGTAGGAGGCAGCAAGGTGACATTGCTCCGGGCAACACCTCATTGATCCCACCCAAAATCTGGGATTTCAATTTGCCATGTTTGTAAGCTTTCCTTGCATCCACCACCGAGACACCCTTCACTGGAATATGGAGTCGCCGGTGCGACCTCGCGGCCTGGTCCACCACTTTCTGGACGCTCACTTCCGTGCCACTGACCTCAGTCACTTCACTCAGTTCCGTCTCTCTTACGTATCTGTTGCAACACGGCGCCAATGTCAGGAGAGAGTCATCATGAGCATGGTGGTAACCGGAAACGCATTCGGTGCATTCATCAATTGACGCGCACCTGAAGCTGGGCAGCGTTTTGTCACCATCGACTTCGTTGTACACAGGAATGCACACCGCCTCCTGTGATACGTGGTCAGATGTCATGACATTCATCACACATTCATGGGCAGCGCATGCAGGCGATTACACTAGAAGGAGCAATGAGAGCACGCAGAACGAGCGTCACATTGACATGCATATGAAACGACAAGGCAACGCCGGCCAGGTGGACTCGTCGGGGAGTCCTTACCACTCCATAGGAGATGTCCGGACAAAGCCTGAGTTTCTCGCGATCTTGCAACAGGCGAGCACCTGTGACAGGGTGAGAGTGACACATTAGAGGGCTGACACCATATCATTGGCCTACTGAGCAGGGGCATGCATGCCGGCATGCACGCCGCGCGTACTCTTGCGTTGCGCTTGTACCGTCGCCTGTAACTCAGACTCCTCCCGCACCAGGATCTCCTGGACGGCCATCATGTCCAGGACGTCTTGCTCGCCGCTCTGCAAAGGCATCGAGGTCAGCGCGCAGTGATTGAGAAACCTGGCATGCAGAGACACAATGCCCTTGGAGATTGGTCATCATAAGCTGGCGAGAGCTTTGGGAACGCACTTCGTATGCCACGTTGAAGTTGCGCGTCGCCGCGTTGTAAGCATCAATGGTCCCATTGAGAGGCGCTTCGCCGGTGAGTCTGCATACTTGTCTTCCGATCAGAGGGTGAGCGCTCCGTGCAGCTAGCATGGGGATTGGAAAGCTGCGGACTATCAAGGTGGGACGCAACCTGCTTCCGCTGCCTTTCCCCCGGTGATCGGGCCTCAGGCGCAGGCTGACCAGGAAGCGGCTGCTGCTGCCCACGAGGGTCGTCGCTCCGCCTGGAGCATTCCGCCACAGGGGCGGGATGGTCTTGAAACTGCGCCTGCACCGTCCTCTTCCTGATGGTCGTCTTTCTGCACAGTTTCTTCCGGGGTGCCGACTGGCCGCGGTCTTCACGCACTTGATGGCGGACCCTGCTGCACATGCTGCGCACCCAGCCGCTCGCGCCCCGGTGGCGATGGCCCGGCTGCGTTTGTTGCTTGAGTCGGCGCGGGAGAGAATCCTGACAGGAGCTGCTGCGCCACGGATGCCTGCAGCCAGGCACGGCAGAGAAAGTTCTCGACACCGTCAGAGTATTCATCCCGCCCTCGTTGCGGAGCTGATGTGGGCTGCCAGGACAAAGGCAGCAGCTTGCTGCAAACCTTCGTTGGGGAACGGTTGGGCACCGCGGAGTCTCACCATGCTCGGGAGCCTGTCCACATTTTCATTTTGGAGATCCGCTGGAGATCCCTGAGCCTGACTATTGGTGGTGGGCGGAGCACTTGCCGGGACAACCTCAAAGTTGTCGTCCGAGTCGCTGCTGATCACGATGTATTCGATGTCCGCCGCCGCTGCTGGTTGGCCTGGACGTCGAGGGTTTGTCTGCGGTTCCTTCTTTGTGACTGCCTGAATGAGGAGGGGCAGGCACAACCAGCCAGCTCGACCTCTTGAGCATGCGAGCTGCGAGCTCAGCAACACAATGACTAGGGACTGCGCTTGCAATATAAGACAGCCACCGCGGACGCTGCCCATGCATCACAGCAAGCAGGCACGCGCATCCTGCCTTCGCACCAATTCCAGCACGCAATACACATTCCGGCGGTAACAGCGCGAGAGAGCTGTGGGGTGTCAATTCGCGTATTGCCTTGTGGGACACACACTGCCTTCTTCACTTGTGGCACGTGACATGCCACTGTCTGTTTCAAGGCTTAATGACTGCATGATGCCCACGACCGCCGATAAGCATTCATGAGCACACGGGTACTATTACCAAATTGCACATCACTGGAGCGGTACGGTACGGGTGTGCGTGCCGTTCGTACGTGCCGCCCCGCTCTGCCCACCACCGGTTCGTCACCAAGCAACCAGGATCGGCCAAGCGGTAACACCTTCTGAACGACCTCTCGCCGGTTCCCAGTCAGAAGCAAAGGGCGCACGAGCGCAACTCTCTCGCTCGAATCAACCAAGCTGCACGCAGATTATCCACACAGGCCCCGTTCGCCGAGCGCGGGCAGTCGAAAGCGAGGCTGCGAAGGAGTCGGCTGTTCTTCCCGGAGGCAGAAACCGCCGTGCCTGACTCACCCAGTTGTGCCCAGGCGCCGGCAACTCGCAGAGCTCGGATCATGTTTTTGCTTCCCCAGGAGACAGGACTTCCGTCGCGCAGATCGTTCCGTACTGCCCTACATCGCGCCATCGCCCCCCCCCCCCCCCCCCCCCCCCCCGGGGCTAGGGGCACAGGGCGGCCCTATGTGCTTAAGCTTTAGCTAATGCTAGTGGCAAGATATGTCGCCATACACGCATCCAACCACGGCGCTGGCCTCTTTGCAAAGGGAACTCACCGCAGGGGACATTCCAGAGTCTGGAGCAGTGTAATTGGCGGCATTTCCGCTTCCCCCGTCCTGCCGCGTTCCGTTTCCCGCCAAATCGATACAAATCTGCACCACGCCGCCGGCCTGTTGCTTGCTGGCGCCGTCGGAGCGCCGCGCGCCGTTTGGCCCACCAGCGCCCTCAGAGCCGAGGGCGCCCGCCATAGCGACGCCGAACCGGTTGATCCTCCTCCGGGAAAGGTATGGCTCGCCTCTCCTAGGCTTTTGTTGCAGGTGCTGTTCCGTCTGCTTGCGAGCTAGGTAGCCTAGTGGTCTAGGATTTGCCTGCCCGGGTATAGAGGCAGATCGATGGCAGGATCGCATTTGCACATCACGCGTCGCGTGCCGTCGGCCCGGCCGACGCCGTGTCGACGCCTTCGATCGGCGCGGCGCTTGTATAGCGCGACATCGTCAATAGAAATAACGCTGCTAAGCACTTATTTATTATAAATAGTCGCTTATTCATGACGTGCTGAATATAGCGACTATATATGGGTCACTGCTACAGGGTCGGTACCTGTATACATTTATCTGCGGGCGGATTTACTCGTGATCAGCATCATTCACTAACATCGTAAATAACACCCCCTCACCTGGGATGGCGTATAGATAGAGTGATTACATGAGCTAGACGCAACATTCAAGAAATCCACACAGAAATCCAGAAGGAAATCCAGAAGGAAATCCAGCTACGGGCCAACAGAGGCGGGAACCGCCGTGGTAGCCTCCGACCAGGCATCGCCACCAGCCAGCCGCCGCTCCACGCAGTAGGGACGCTCTCCCCAGCACACAATCCCGGGCCACTCCAATAGCGGCACTAGGCCGAATGTAATGTGAAGGCGCCGACAGGAAAGGAGCTTCGAAGTTGAGGTCTCGCAGCAAGGAGCGGAAGTGGGGGGGGTCCAACCCAGAACGGGGCGCCACGGGCGTGCAACAGACGCAGGCCAGCCAACGCCAGATGCGCCGCCAGCTCGGTCGCGTCCTTTTCCGCCAAACGTAGAACGCCTTCCCCAGCACAACATCCCGGGCCACTCCAATAGCGGCGCTGAGCCGAATGTAATGTGGAGGCGCCAACATGACAGGAAGGGAGAAAGTGCTCAACGAGTAGGGAATGCAGAGCCGACCGGGACAGCAACGACGTAAGACGCCGGTGTCCAACGCGCTTTGTTCCGCCCAGCGTCAGATCCGCCGCCAGCTCGGTCGCGTCCCCTTCCGCCGAACGTAGAACTCCCTTCCCAGCACAACATCCCGGGCCACTCCAATAGCGGCACTAGGCCGAATGTAATGTGGAGGCGCCGACATGACAGGAAGGGAGAGGGTGCTCAAAGAACAGCGAACATGGACTTGACCGGACCAGCAACGACGTAAGACGCCGGTGTCCAGCGCACGTTGTTCCGCCCAGCGCCAGATCCGCCGCCAGCTCGGTCGCGTCCCCTTCCGCCGAACGTAGAACTCCCTTTCCAGCACAACATCCCGGGCCACTCCAATAGCGGCACTAGGCCGAATGTAATGTGGAGGCGCCGACATGACAGGAAGGGAGAGGGTGCTCTAAGAACAGCGAACATGGACTTGACCGGACCAGTAACGACGTAAGACGCCGGTGTCCATCTCACACCGCTCCTCCGCGGCAGTGGCAGCACGGGCGGGGCCAAGGCTACCAAGGCGCCACCCGTGCACGATCCCCGCCCCCATCCCCAGCCGGGGGTGGAGGCGGAGGAAGGGCCCGCGATTCCGAGGGCCGAGGACGGTCGTCGGGCCCGCCCAGGCGGCGGTGGGTGGGTAACCCATATATGGCGTAGCGACCATATATGGCGTATAGAGTGGGATGAGTGGCGAGTTCAGTAATAAGGAAAGGCGAGTAGTAGCGACATACAGTATTCACATTGATTGATATATCGCTGGCGAGTCGGTCGCTAGCTCTGCATGTGGGGATACCGCCACCGGGAAAAAAACCAAGCAATAATCCCTAGTCGCTGTAGTAAACTCAGATACTTTTCGTCCTGCGCTTCGTCGTGTTACTCCTCGCAGGCGCACTGTGACGAGTGCCTCCGCTCTAGCACTTGCGACTAGGTTCTGTCTGTCCCGCGCCAGCCCAGGCGACTCTCCACCTGCAGGTTCTGCCAAGCAGGCAAAGCCGCAAGCTGGTGTTGCCTGCGAGAGGCGTGTGCGACATCGCTTTGAATACATACGGAAAATATCTATCGGCAGCAGAGCAGCCAGGGCTGGCCCGTGCACCTAGCGGGCAGGCGGTCACCCGGGGACCAACGCACACCACAGTGTCAGTGGTGGAATTCGCGCGAAGTCCAGGCAGCTCGTCGATGGGGTCGTCGGAAGTGGGCGGAAGGGCGCGTGTCAGCCAGCGTTGCCGGGTAAGCACGTTGGCACGTTGCCCTAAGCGTCATCAACCGAGCGGGCTCAGCCATCAAGGCTCTTCTAATTTTTCTGCTCCGGGACGCATGTCCAGAATGAAATTGCTGCGGGCGGAGCCAACAAAGTCTGGCAGGAAGTATCAGCACTAGCCCGGCAGCCAGGTATGATGTCACGACTCCCACCGCCCAGCCAGCACTTGCATTTACCACGCATTCCCCGTCCGCCACTCTTTTTCACGCACAAAGCCATAACGAGACTGTCGACTGGCAATCCTGGTTCCGGGATTGCGCGCTGCCTGATGTTTCCACGGCTGCGCTCTACATAGGCGTCATCGACCTGGGCCAGGGCTATCCTGATTTCGAGGGCTCAGCCGTTGCCAGGTGGGCTGCACGCCCTCACAGATCCCACATGTTGTGCACATTATGCAGTCCGATGTGCTCAACTTCACATGTACCAACGACACTTATCAATTACTGATCCTTCACCACATGGCCCAGACAATCTGCAATCGCCGCCCTTCAGGACCCCGACAAGGCACTGCTCAACCAGTACTCCCCCATCCCGGGCTTGCCCTCGCTGTGCACGGAGGTCGCAGCGCTGTACAAGGTGCGTCACCCGGCCTCCGCAAATGCGCCATGGCGATCTGCTTGTTAGTGGTATCCGCCCAACTGGCAACACCACGCCGTACCTTTTCATCACAGCCCTCACACCCTGATCTGAATGGCTGCCAGCAGAGGCTGTGGGGGCAAGATCTGGACCCCCAGCAGGAGGTGCTGGTGACTTCGTCGGCCACGGAGGGCGTCTACGCGTGTCTGCAGGTGCGGGCATGCTCAGCTGACGGCAGGCGTCCGCGCGTCCCGGGGCTGACAATGGACAGGAAGTAGGCCATTCTGCAGCCCAAACATGCATGGTGTTTGGTCTGCCGGCTCTGATGCCCCGCTCCTGCCCAGGCGTTTCTGGACCCGGATGACGAGTGTGTCTTTTTCGAGCCCCACTTCCCGTGGTATCCCACCAGTACCCGGATGGCCGGCGCAATACCAAAGGTGAGTCCGCCCTACTGGCTGATGTAGGTTATATACTGTCATAACTTTGTCTTGATTGACTCATCATCTTTGCTCTTCCCCCCCCCCCCCCCCCCCCCCCACCACCACCACCCACCCTTCCGCCTTGCGCGGCTGCAGGCGCTGACACTGCACAAAGAGAACGACTTTCGGATAGATGAAGCCGCGCTGGATGCTGCCCTGAGCTCTGAGAAGGCAAAGGTGACACCGGCGTGTCTCTACCCTGACGGAGTGCTGACGTCGCCGCTGCGTTCCCAGTGCCTATGCGGCTGTGGGGCAGCCAACATGGCTTACACTGCCTGGCTGTGTCATGGGGTGCGCGGAGCTGCAGGTGCTGATTGTCAACTCTCCGCACAACCCAACCGGGCATGTCATGGACCAGGAGGAGCTGGACATCGTTGCACGGCAGGCCAGGTGCTTGCTCGCATAGTCACCATAGGTTTAATGGCAACATGCGCGAGGAGTACGCTGCTCCTGCCCATGAGCAGCAGGCGCTCGCCTTGCCGTGTGCGCCGGGGGATGTCCTGGACGTGGGTGACCTCCTCCTTTGGCTGCGCGTGGTGCCAGGAAGCATGACGTCATCGTGATCTCGGATGAGGCGTATGAGGGGCAGGTGTTCACCGGCCACACCGGGCACATCAAGCTGGCTCAGATGGAGGGCATGCGGGAGCGCACAGTTACACTGGGCACCGCCTCCAAGATGTTCAGCTTGACGGGTAGGAACCCCCGCCTCCCCCCAATCCCCGCCGCCGCCCTTATCAATAGGAGTAATGATAGACATTTGTTTGGCGTGCTAGATGAAGTGAAATCAAAAGCGCTGCATCTGTCTGCATCCACCTGCCCGGTCTGCAGGTTGGCGGGTGGGATGGATCACAGGCCCGGCGGACCTGATCAGCGCCGTGCGGATCGTGCATGCCTACAGCACCTTCTGCGCCCCTACCCCCTTCCAGGTGGGCCACGCCGCTTTAATTCCCATGCACTCTTTTGCCATTTGACAGCCGCTGACCCAGTCGAAGCAGGCGACTGATGAATCAACACATCTGCCATGCTGCAGTATGGTGTGGCCGAGGCCCTCAAGGTTGAGAACGGCTCCTTTGACAACACGCCGGAGCGGATGGTAGGGGCTTATGAATGAGAAGAGTGCATTGCTGTTGTCGACGCTGTGGCGGTGATTGGCTATCATTCCTCTGGGATGGACCCCTCCGGGCCGCCTGCTTGGCGGCGCACTATGCCTCGATCAAGGCACGTGATTCGGTGGGAAGGGGGACGCTTGACGTTACGCGGTTTGCTGCTGTGCAGGCGGACACTGCGAAGATGCTGGGTGACGCGCTCGCTGTGAGGGCCATTTCAGTGCCGTAGCACTGCAGGCGCTTGTAATTCCAGCTGCCGGGAGCTCGTGGCTGATGAGCGCTGTTTGCTGTGCTTGTCTTTGATCAGGAGCTGGGCCTGCCGGTCACCACACCCAGGGGAGGATACTTCATTGTTGCGGATCTCTCATCCACGGTGCGCCTTGCGTACTTACTTGAAGGGGAACCTTTACTGCCCTGCCTAATCAGCGCCGGTGCTGCTCTCTAACCCTAAAGGCTAGTTTGGTGGCAGGGTATTTACAACCTATGGCCACACAATTTTTCAGGGACAGCTGACAGGAGCCCCCCCCCCCCCCCCCCCCCCAAGTAATTACAGAAAGGTGTAGTACACAATGCTGACCGGGTGCCCGGTCAGTGCTAGCTGGGCAGCGCTGCATGACAGCGGTGGGTCTGCAGTCGCAGCATGGCAGAGCTGCTGCCTCAGCTAGCCTCTAGAGAGGCCCCAGCAGGACGCAGGGGTCCATTCCCGCTTTTGACACAAGCTGGCGGCCGCGCTGCAGGGGCTGACCGACATGCAGTTCATCAAGGCCATGATCCGAGCCGCTGCCGTGGCATGCACCCCGATGTCGGTAAGCAAGCGGGCCGCGTGCGCTTGTCAGTCTTTCTGCAACGCCTTGACGAGCAACAGCAGAGGGATGCCTGGTCGGTGGCATCGAGTGCTCCCTCAGCCACCTCCACATCACACCTGCGCCACATTGCTCCTCAGGTGTTCTACACCTCCACAGATGCTCCTGCCAACATGGTGCGATTCGCAATCTGCAAGAACAGGTGGGGCCGTGACGCAGACTGCTAGTGTGCTGCCCGGACGACTGATCGGGAAAGGCCGTGCTGCCCAGTATGGGCCTTCCAATGCCGCATAGTATTGACCCTGCTGCTGGCTGCTGCATCTGCAGGCAGACGATAGTGGATGCCATCCAGAGGCTCAAGTCGACCGGTCTGGAAGCCATTCTTGCTGACGCAGCTGCGCAGAACTGAAGTCACGTCATTGGGGGCCGCGGCAGCTGCCCCTCTCCCCCATCAGATCCATACCTCCCTGCAGAATTCACCACTGGAGCGATTTGATGGGACGGGGGGGGGGGGGGGGGGGGGGTTGCAAACCTGGCGAGATTGACTGACACCGTAGCTAGCTTACTAAGGTCCAAGGCCCACAGCCGTCAGATCGATTCTACTTGGCCGGCAGAGCAGAGCAGCACGTCTGCCCGTCGATATGAATATCCCAATCCCTCAGTTTAATCATACGTAAGGTCGGTGTGCCTGCCTGTGCATGCCGGCCTTGGGTGTGTAGCGAGCCGATGTCAGAAGTTACGCCGGCCACCTCTGGTTGCGCCTTCTGTTGGTACGCCTGATGCAAAACAGTGGATGAGAGGATGGATGTCCGGGCAACGTTCCACATGGTGTCTCCTGGGTGTCTCCCCAGCCATGTCCGGATGCGTTTAAATGATTTTATTACAGTGCGCATAGATCACCGACCACCTGGCGCAATCTGCTGCGAGGTTCGTTGCATGCGCGGTCACCCGGCAGAGAGTGCCTGGCGTACCATGGAGATGACCACCGCGGCTCGTGCTGAGGTGCCTTTAGAGCAACGCGTCATGCCGTCTTTGCCTTGGGCTTTCTTGGCTTCATCAGCGAGTGCATCATGAGGCCGCAGAAGACCATGCCGACGGCAGCCCACTGCTGTGGCAGCAGCGGGTTGCCGTTGATCAGCACGGAGATGAGGATGTTGAAGAACTTGCGGGTGGTGGTGATCAGCGTGTTCACCAGCGACCCAAACGTGCGGATGGCGTGGAAGATGAACACCTGCCCCACCGCGCCGCAGGCACAGAAGAGCGCGACCTGTAGCGCGGCGTCCGGGTGGGCCGTGCAAAAGTCGACTGTCGCGTAGCCGACGGCGGGCGGGAGGCCCAGAAGGTGGGTGGGGCCGAAGAGATAGACAGCGTAGTACAGCCCCGTCCAGACGTTCATGTAACACATGGTGTGCAGCGCGGACGTCCCCGGCGCCGCGGCGTGGATGGCGTCCTGCGTGGCGTTTGTGAAGCCGTCCAGTATGAGGTTGACCGCGCAGAGGCCGTACCCCAGTCCCGCGTTGGGCGCCGCCAGCTTGGCGGCCGCCTTGGCGGAGCCCTTCCAGGCAAACAGGCTGATGCCCGCCGCGATGAGCGCGGTTGACAGATACTCCGCCGCGCTGTACACCTTGCCGCCGATGAGAGTACCCATGAGCATCACCGGGATCGCCTTGCTCGACTTAGCCAGCACCTGTCACCGACATAACACCTCAGCGCCTACTGGTGGCGCTGCCGTACTGCGACTTCACAGCCCAAGCTCGCAACTGCTGGGCGTGCGCCGCCGAGAGACTCCGGATCTGCCGACGAGCATTGGGAGGGCCGCCCGGGTGGCGATCCGGGAGCCGCGACCTCCGGCGAACACCGCACCACCAGCAGGCCATAAATAGTGCCCCACCCTCGCATTTCCTGACGTCCTGCGATCCCCGATCTCTCACCTGGGCAGGGTAGTTGATCGACTTGAGCGCCACGATCCCGCAGGCGGGCCCGACCGCGTTGGAGAGCGCCGGCCTCCAGTACATCCACGGCGTCGCCACCTTATTGCCGCCGCCCGCCGCCGAGCTCCCCCGCCGCAACAGCAGCACGAAGCTGGCCAGCAGGAAGCAAGCGACGCACTGCGCGCCGTTGAGAGCCTCCAGGTGAGGGAAGCGCCCGTCGTCGCCGTAGGTGGTGGTGGCCAGCGCCTCCTGCACGTAGCCCTGGGTCAGGTAGGCGCCGTAGATGCCCGCCGCGCAGCCCACCAGCTCCAGCTGCTGCCGAACTCCCATCGCAGATTGTTGCGGGTGACGCTACCAGTACGCGTGAGCACACGGAAATGTAGTTTCCAATCTATTGTTTCCTGCTCTTCTACTAGACACCCGGGTGCACAGTTTTTTGCGTGGTAAGGAGCGGACTGCGTCGCGAGTCGCCGGTCAGCAGTTGTTTGCCGCCTGGTGTCCACCACCCGCCGCCACCGCCTACTACTGGTGCCTGTTCGGGTGTGACCCGCCCTGAGAAGCAGTTCGACTTAAACCCGCCTTCTGCTGCTAGCTCATGTAATTACTTAAACCCCTCACTGATACGCCTCGTCTAAGAGGGTTCTGCTCAAAGGTAGCTTTTTCCTCCCCCAGTACTTTGCGTGCATTCTCCGGACGCTCTCCCTGTAACCAAAAAGTTCAATACGCCTCGTCTGCAGCCTGGGCGGCCGGCGCGCGAACTCGCGCCCTTCCGGACGGATGATCGATGCGTGGCGGTGCTGACGACAGCAGAGTTTTGGTTCAAATTTGAAGCCCCGCGGGGAGTTTCGCGGCCATAATACGCACCTCAGCATCCATAAGGATTAGCATATGTGCATGCTAGAGAGCATGATTATCCATAATTGGCTTTTTCCCTTCCCCATTACTTTCCGTGCGTTCTCCGGACCCTTTCCCTGTAACCAAAACCCAAAATAGTTATATTAATATATGAAGTACGGGTAGTTTAATAAACATAAGGATTAGGGCTATTATAGCGCATCAGCAGGCGGGGGGCGGTCTTAGCACCGCATGGATCCGCATGTGTACAAATGACAAAGCACTGATGCTGGCATGCAAGCAATGAA
>VCJN01000928.1:0-39381 GCA_006384855.1 Tetraselmis striata
GTGTCATATTGACATTGTTTGAAATCATGTGTGTTGACAGGTTCGAAAGGACGCGCACAAGAGCCAGTAGCGACTAAAGCTTCAAAGGAATCCAAGGGAAAAGAAAAGTTTCAGAAACGATTGTGACTCCAGGTAATTGTGACTGAAAGTATCAATCCCTGCCTTCTCACTCCCTTCGATTACTTTCTCGTCAATGAGTATCTGACGTTCCAACAGGTCGTAAATTGGCGCGGGCAACCGCGAAGGAAGCAGCTGGTAGATCGGGATCCCCAGGTAAGAAAAATCACGCTTGGCTTTGATGGTGTATGGCGATACCGTTCAGGGGTTAATCGTGGCGCCCACTGCAGGTGTGTTGAGTACTCTCTACTCATTCTTAACAGGTTCCCCCAATCAAGGCTCTTCTTTGTCTAAAGGCCCGCCTCAAGTACCGGAAACAGAGCCTGAGCCTGAAATAGAGCACACTGAGCCGGAGCCGGAGCCCGAGCCGGAGCCTGAAACAGAGCCCAATGAGCCCGAGCCAGAGCCTCGGCATGAGCCTGAAACTGAGCCCGCTCTGACGGAGCCCGAGCCGGAGCCCGAGCCGGAGCCCGAGCCCACTCGGCTTGACCCGGCGCCAGAGGCCGAGCTCGAGACTCCAGCGCCGACTACCGGGCAAGCGTCCGGTTCTGGAGCCTCTTGTTCTCGAGCCCCTGTTGCCGAGGCTCCGAGAAGGGTTCCTGAATTCCTCAGTATGTGCACGGATGAAGAGGTCTTCGGCACAGAGGAAGAACAAAGGCAACGGGCGGCGGAGAAGCGTAAGCAAGCTCTCGACATCACCGGCACTCCCGGACCCGAGAGGAAGACAAAGCTGATGACGGTCGCCTCTTACGACGACTTCTTTGACGAGAGGGACGGGTCCCAAGAACATGACTCTTACAGCGACTTTACCTCAAGGAGCTGGACTATCCACTGGTTCAAGAACGCAAGTGACAAGGTCGAGATCTATTTGTACATCGAATTGCACAAGGCGAGCCTGCTGACTGGCAAGGACTTTTTCGATGATCCGAAGGGGCCACTTCTCTCGTGTATCGGAAAGATCAAGGACGTCAAGCTGGACTCGGCCGGAAACTACGGGGTGAGTAAAGCTTATATGATGTCTGAATTCGTGTCAATGTCGTGTTTCAATAAGTATTAATATTCTTGTGCTTGTTACCGCAGATATCTCTTGAACCTTATCGCTTGACAGTGCACAAGGAGTACATGATCGATGTCAGCTTTGAGAGGTTGCTACTCCACGCGATCCAACCGTCACTCCCCTTCCAACCGCGGTTCCAGTCTTACTACGCATGGACTTTGGTCGAGCGCAATGTGCTGGCGCAGGCGCTGACAGGTTTCGCGTCGGGTCAGATTGACATCGATGACTTGGCCAACATTGACAAGGATTTTAAGAACGCGCTTCCATACGTCAACACGTTGGCCGTCCCGCCGGCCTTGAATGGCTTCCACAACACCGGTGCCGTCGACTGGATCTCTTACGGCCACCTCAGAGTCGAGATTGCTGATCCAGAGGTGAAGACATCTCACGGTGGCGACATCAACATGTTGTACGCCGACAGAGTCAACCTCGTGGTCAACAAGGCTACGGGGCTGCCTTACATTTTCAGCTTCATATCCGATAGGTTCGTCGCTCCGCCGCCGGAATTTGAATTCCGTTCCCCAAAGCTCCAAGACTGCAATATGGTGGCGCAAAGCTACAAGGTAAAAGCCTATCGCGACCTGTTGTACCTATCCGGATCAGATATGTGTAGACAAAAATAAAAAAATACACAATGCAACTTACAGACATCCCTTTATTTTGCATTTGTTATTCAGAGGAATCCTTCCCTATCCGCCGAGAATTTCTCAGTGTCCGTCCCAGTGGTTGCCAAGAATTTAGGCTTAACGTTCCGCGAAGAGTACGAGCCCCTCGCTCTGACCATGGCCAACTTCAAGGAGCTAGTCGCAGCAGACCAAGGCGGGGAGAACCCGAGGTTGGCGGATTCAAGTTCCTACGAGCCAGAGATCGACGTCATCGACGAGTTTCTTCGCGCCCACGGCGCGCGTCAAGCCAACATCGACGGCAGCCACAGACGGGAGGCGAAGCGCATGGTGAAAGAAAACTACCCGCAAATCTACAACGCCAACAAAGGCATCCACCTCACGTCGACTAAGATGTACATCGGCCTCTCGCCGGAAGTCTGCCGCTACATGTCTATGAAGCTCAACGAGGCGGGTCACACCGTCGTGGGAGACACGTCGATGCACAAACTCCTGGTGAGTGACCCATTCTCCCAAATTACTATTTAGCTAACCGTGGCAGCAAATAGGCGTAATGTGTGAGAAAAGTCGATCTGTCGTTAGCGGGTTAAAAATATGTCACAGTGGGACGAAACGTTCTGTCATCAGCGGGACGAAACGGTCTGTCATCAGTGGGACAAAACGTTCTGTCATCAGTGGGACGAAACGTTCTGTCATCAGCGGGACGAATCGGTCTGTCATCAGCGGGACGAAAGGGGTGGTCATCAGCGGGACGAATGTTAGGCTCTAGCTTAAGCCTGTTCTTTAGGCCCTTTAGGATGCAGCGGAAGGATTTAGAAAGTATGGCCAATCTCTTCTGGTTACAGGGGTTCCTGGGTTATAGTTCCGTCTCTGAATTCTACCTAGTAGACTTGTCCGAGGTGGTATTTATACCCGCCGAGGTCATAGTCATACCTGTGCTATGTTAGCCGGGTGTCATGGGATACCCGTGCTGTGTTAGCCACGTAAGGCTTGAGTCAGAGAACTCTAGAGAATTCCAGAACAGTCCTCGGCCTTATACTACTAATATTTACGCCCGCAATACTAATATGTACAGCGACTCCGCGGATGCGTAGTCGTACTACCTTTGCGGGGTTATACCTGCTAGTATAGCAGAACATTATGGCTATAGGGAAATGGAGTATAACACTCTCTCCCCCTTAAGCACAAGCGTCCTCGCTGTGCAGGCATCACAGAACTACAGGAAACTACAGTCTTGGTCTTGATTTTTTTTTTTTTTAAGTTCAGGCGGAAGGTACTCGGCTTGGGTAGCGATTCCGGAACCGAATGAAGTCTGGGCTCTCAGTAAACTGTCGGTATGGTTTAGACAGTAAGAACGACCGGAAAATGTCCAGGTGCTTGACTCCGCGTAGGGGCTCCCAGGTGTCTTCGCTTGGTACGTTGTACGGGAACGCCCATCGCACTCGAAACAGTAGTCCAGTGCCATTGTTGTTGAAGGCAACATCGAGTATGTCCTGAACATGGAATCGGTTTGCGTCGTGGACAATCGGTACTCGTTCAGACTTCGCCGGTTGGTCAGGGTCGTCATACCACTTTTCCAGCATACTCGCGTGCACCACGTCGTGGACTCGTACGCCCGCAGGTAGTTGCAATCGGAAAGCAACTGGCGAGATCTGCTCTGTAATGACGAAGGGGCCCACGTAGCGATCGCGTAGCTTAGCACAGGGTTGCTGAATAAACTTCAGATGAGACGCTTTCAGCTTAACTCTGTCGCCGGTCTTGAATGGTACGGGTAGTCGTTTACGATTAGCTGCAGTCTGCATACGAGTTTGAGCCTCCAGTACGCAATCATGCGCGAAGCGATGAAGCTCCTGTACATACTTGACGTGTTCCGGAAGAGCTCGAGTCGGCTCGGTTGCGAGTTGAGTAGTAGCAGGTGTAGTCGGCTCGAATCCCAAAGTCGCCTTGAAAGGGGACATAGTAGTCGAAGTCGACTGAGCAGCGTTGATCGCAAACTCCACGTTGGTGAGGTGGTTGACCCAATCATCGTGCAGGGGGTGCACGTAGCAGCGTAGCACTTGCTCCCAAGTTTGGTTAGTGCGTTCCGTCTGGCCATCGGTTGCTGGATGAAAAGCTGTAGAGATGTTCAGCTTAGTACCCATGGTCTTGAACATATCTTGCCAGAATTCCGACATAAATCTGGGGTCTCGGTCAGAGATGAGTTTAGCCGGTAGGCCGAAATGACGAAAAACTGAGCGATGCATAATCTCCGCCAAGCCTTCAGCAGTAACTGTCTTCGTAGTTGGCTCAACAATTACTCGCTTTGACAGTAGACATACGAAAATCACTACTGAGTCATACCCCTGGCACTCCGGAAGATCTGTGATTAAATCCAGGGATATTACCTCAAATGGTCGTGACGGTACGTCATGGGGCTGAAGTAAGCCGTATGGCTTATGCCGGGCCGCCTTAGTACGTTGACAGGTAGGGCAGCGTCGCACGTAGTTAGTGACAGTCTGTTTCATACGGGGCCACCAGTACAGTTCCACAGTACGCGCCAGTAGTCGTCGTCCTCCTGGGTGTCCAGCAGTAGGCGCGTCATGTAGTTCGTACAGTGCTCGTTGTCGCAGGTCCGCCACATTTGGTACGTAAAGTCGTGAGCCGTAGGCGTACAGTAGACCATTACTGTGACGTACTAGCCAGGATGGTAAAGCCTTCCGCGATTTCAGGTACTCGTCGGAGTCATATGCGGTCTTGATTTCGTCGTAAAATTTGTTGTCCGCCTGTAGTCGCGACTCCATAGCAAATAAAACTGAATTTATTTCGCAGTCAGCCTCGTCTTCTGACCAGTTGTTCAGCAGATCTAGCTTCTGTAGCGCATCCTTCAAGTCGGGTCGCCGAGAGAGGGCGTCCGCATGATTGGCAGCTCCTCGCTTGTAGACGATGTCCATATGTCGTTGGTAAGGCGCAAACACTTGCAGCCATCGTACTTGCCGCGTCGACAAATCGCGTTGGCGAAAGAAGTGCCGTAGCGTGTCATGGTCGGTGATGACCGTAAAGCCCGCCGCTCCATCAAGGTAGCATCGGAACTTGATGAGTGCATCACGAACCGCTAACAACTCTTGCTCATGTACCGGGTAGTGAACTTCGTGTTTGTTCATCTTGCGTGCATGGTACGCGACAGGTCGAAGTCCTGAGCCTTGATCTTGCAGCAGCACAGCTCCCACTGCAAGTCCAGAAGCATCTGTGTACAATGTGTAACGGGCGTCCGCAGATGTGTCCGGTATACTCAGTACAGGTGCTCGTACCATTGCGTCCTTTAATGCACGAAACGCTGCATCAGCACGAGGCGTCCACACAAACTCCGGTTGATTCTTCGTCAGGTCATGTAGTGGCGCCGCAATAGCCGCGAAGTTATGGATGAACTTGCGGTAATAGCCAGCAAGGCCGAGAAAACCTCGTACGTCCTTTACTGTCTTCGGCACGGGCCACTGTTGAACTGCTTCCACCTTCCGGGGGTCCATCTTGATCTGTCCTGCCTCGACGATATGGCCCAAAAACTCCACGCTAGTACTGCCGAACGAACACTTCGACAGCTTGATATGCAAGTGATGTCGTTGCAACTCCCGTAGCACCAATCTGATGTGCTCGAGATGCTCTTCAGCTGTCTTGCTGTAGATCAGCACGTCGTCCAGGTATACCACGCAGAATTTGCCGAGATATGGGCTCAAAACACGGTTCATCATAGTCTGGAATCCAGCTGGGGCGTTTGTCAAGCCGAAAGGTAACACACAGTACTCGTAGAGTCCATAGTGTGTCCGGAACGCTGTTTTGTGGATGTCTTCCGGTTTAATTCGTACTTGATGGTAGCCTTTGTACAGGTCCAGAGTACTGAAAATAGTCGCACCATGCAATGAGTCCAATAATTCGTCGATACGAGGAAGCGGGGTCCGGTCTTTCTTCGTAAGGTCATTCAATTTACGGTAGTCCACACACATACGCAGAGTGCCGTCTTTCTTACGCACAAATAAAATTGGGGCGCCGTAGTTTGACTTGGACGGACGAATCCACCCTTTTGCCAACAATTCCTCCAGTTGTGACCGTACCTCCTGCAACTCCGCTGGTGACATACGGTACGTTCGTTCTTTGGGGGGTTCATCACTCTCCAGGTTGATCTCAAAGTCGAACTCGCGCTCCGGTGGCAGGTCAGTAGGCTCCGCGATGATGTCTGCAAACTCCATAAGGGACTCCTTGAGCTCCTCGGTCCACTCGGTCGACTGGTCCGTGCGCAGCTCAGCTACCGCATCGAACACCTCGCGTACCGCAACAGCAAACAGTTCCTCGCCGCGACTTTTCCTCAGCTCCTTCGCCATCTTAGCCGCGTCCAGGTGGTAAACCGTCGTAGGTACTGTATACTGTTCCGCTGTAGCAATGTGTTGTCCAGTCTTCCGGTGTTTAATAATTTTAGCAGTCCAGTCGATGTCAGGATTAACTGTTTCCAGCCAAGGTTGTCCGAGAATAATGTCGAATTTCTCCAGGTCTGTAACTATAGCGTCCAATTTATAGTCGAAAGCTCCTACGGTAAGTACTTCGCTCCTCAGCCGTTTGGTACTGGTACTCATACTGCCGTTCGCCAGTTTTATACGGTGTTTTCCTCCGGATACTGTAGGGCACTGATGCAATTGCACCCATTCGGTACTCGCAAAATTTTCGGTTGCACCAGAGTCCACCAGTATTTTACAGTGTCGTCCTCGCAATTCGCCAGTAATAGTCAGCAGTCGGGTACCACTCGGTGAAGATACGTTGCACAAACGCGATGTGGAGTCTTCGCCAGGTAGTCGGACGTTACGGTTGACATATTCATCAATTTGTTCGCCGAAGCTTTCGTACCGTAGTGGGTAGCGTACTGTCTCCGTCTCCAGATAACCCGTACTTCGTGCCTCCAATAATTTCTTCCAGGTTGTCCATAATGCACGATTGAAAGGGGTCTTCGTAGGTACAGTATTACGACGAACGCGATACAGGTATACGGGACACCGGTTGTCTCCCGTCCGCTGAGTGCCGAGGTACCGTAGATTGCTCTCCTGTACCCGGTACCCAGTTTGCTCGAGTAATCGTCGTACTGCTGTTGTCTCCGGCGTCGCGTCCGTGTCGCCGCGCTTGCCTTCCGGAAACCAAATCAGTCCGCTGTCTTCTACAGTCAGAAGCACTCGTCTTCCATCGGTTACTAGAACCTTCGAGTGCGTCCACTCAGGCTTCGGTGGGGTTCTCAGGTGCTGCGGTAGAAACCGTACGCCGGCGCCATCGTCAGCGTAGATCTGTGTCGCCCATCGAGTGGGGCCAACATCTTGTCTCGCACCTTCTATGCCATCGTTCGTTGGACACGTAAACACAGAAGTCTCCGCTGGCAACTCATCCACCAGACGAAAATTTCTAAGTAGTCGAAACCACGGCTTACGCGACCATTTTGGGACCACAATAATTGCTCGTAGATGCGGATGCAATAACTTTTGTCGAAGGTAGTGGCCCAAAAATTCTTCAATTCGGTCATACGGGGCATTTAGCCAAATACGCCGATATTCTCCGAGATCCTGTTCCTGAAATGGGCGCGTCGGACAGCAAAAACTACCAGAAACTTGAGAATTCAGGCCGTCATTATCGCAAGCTCCGTCCAGGTCGCAGGGTCCGTATTTCTTCGTGTACTCGTGAAATAATTCGCGATGTACCATCCAGTCGCTGAAATCCTTGTGGAGGAAATCAGGCCTCAATGTCGTTTGAGGATACGAGGGCTGTACTTCTGTAGTCTCGCGAGCCGTTTTAGGGGACAGTCCTTCACCCTGTCGCGCGCCGCGCGCGGCCGACTCACGTCTTAGTTTCCCGGCCGGGTCTTTCTGGGTCGATATTCAGAAATCTTCTTCTTCTTGCTCGGGCACGCGGACGCAACATGACCTTTCGCCCTGCAGATAAAGCAGCGACCTTCCTTCTTAAATCTCTCAAACTCCTCCTCGGTCAATCGCCGCGCCATCAACAGGTCGTCTTCTTGTTCTGTAGTCTCACCCTCAGCACTGCTGTAGTACTGCTCGTCGTCGTCGCCATCGTCGTCCATGATGTTTAGGCGCTCGCGACGGATCTCGCGGTGCACATCTGTCTCCCGCTCCGCAGCTTCAACAGCCAGGGCTGCCTGTACAGCTTCTGCCAGGGTCTTAGGGTTTTTCAGGGCAACTTCCTTTCGAATATGAGGTTTCAGTCCGCGCTGGAAGTCATGTACATTATCTTCCTCGTGACGATGGGGTAACTCCAGTAGTTGCTCGCGGAAATAATTCGCGTACTTCTGTACTGTAGTCCGCTGTGTCGCGCGATCCAGATTGATACGAGCTTGCTTCGCCGGTGTACGTCCACAGAATTCAGTGATTAGTGCCGCCTCCATGTGCGTAATACCGGTAAAACCGCCGCCAATTTCGTCGTGCGTACTCGCCACTTGCGCGTACCACCACTTGGATACGGGTCCGTGAAAATAGCCAGATGCCCAGTACACGCTACGAGGTTCCTCCGGGTTTACGTTGTGATATTTCAGGTAACCCCGTGCATGACGAAACCAGTTCCGTAGCTCGTCGATATTCGTAGTCGATAGCTTCTCGATCTTCGCTGGTTTCACATCGCTCGGCATGAGCCCAGGCATGTCGCTGGTCCGGGCAGAACGAAGCTGGTCTCGCATCTGCTGCTCTACAACTCGGCTCCGGTTCACTCGGTCGTCGAAATGACTGAAGCCTTGTCGCACGTACTCGTCCAAGCGGCGAATCTCCGCCGTTGCCGCCGTTGTAGCTTGCGCTACATCTTGCATCCTCGCTTGCTCCGTCGACATAGTCTCGACTCGGTCGGCTAGTCGTTGAAGCATGCTCATCATGGTTACGAGGGTCGGTTGCGTGCCCTCTTGACCTCCTTCAAGCGGAATCGGCTGTGCTTCGCCGGCAGTGGCCGCTACCGGAAAGCTTCCGCTATCCTCAGGTGGTGTCTCTCCTGGTGTAGCCATCTTTACGTCGCTTACCGCTGTCTAAGCTCCGAAACCAAGTGTTAGGCTCTAGCTTAAGCCTGTTCTTTAGGCCCTTTAGGATGCAGCGGAAGGATTTAGAAAGTATGGCCAATCTCTTCTGGTTACAGGGGTTCCTGGGTTATAGTTCCGTCTCTGAATTCTACCTAGTAGACTTGTCCGAGGTGGTATTTATACCCGCCGAGGTCATAGTCATACCTGTGCTATGTTAGCCGGGTGTCATGGGATACCCGTGCTGTGTTAGCCACGTAAGGCTTGAGTCAGAGAACTCTAGAGAATTCCAGAACAGTCCTCGGCCTTATACTACTAATATTTACGCCCGCAATACTAATATGTACAGCGACTCCGCGGATGCGTAGTCGTACTACCTTTGCGGGGTTATACCTGCTAGTATAGCAGAACATTATGGCTATAGGGAAATGGAGTATAACAACGAAACGTTCTGTCATCAGTCGGACGAAACGTTCTGTCATCAGTGGGACGAAACGTTCTGTCATCAGTGGGACGAAACGGTTTGTCATCAGTGGGACGAAACGGTCTGTCATCAGTGGGACGAAACGGTCCGTCATCAGCGGGACGAAACGGTCTGTCATCAGTGGGACGAAACGTTCTGTCATCAGCGGGACGAAACGGTCTGTCATCAGTGGGACGAAACGGTCCGTCATCAGCGGGACGAAACGGTCTGTCATCAGCGGGACGAAACGTTCTGTCATCAGTGGGACGAACCGTTCTGTCATCAGCGGGACGAAACGGTTTGTCATCGAGGTACAAGCGTTCGGAATTTTGAAATCGGTGCAATTGTTTCTGCAGAACCTTCGCAGATGTTTCGAGAGCTGGTATGCAGAACAGGATGCAAATCGCCCCGGCTTTAGGGCACTTCCGCAAATCAGGGTAGTGAAGGAGTTCAAGAAGTCTGAAGTTCTTCAAGTTGAACTTGAGAAGATCGGCATAAAAGATGAGAAGAGCAGCGAGTTCTCAAATTTGATTGACCTCTGCTCGCGCCCACAACGGTGAGCTGCGTACATGTTGAAAATTTATCGTGTTGTTAATGCTGCTAGATTCTGACAAATGATTTGCGCAGTGTTTTTGAGCCCCTTGAGCAGATTTCTGAAGCCTACCGGCATGTGGACCTCGGGGTTCGAGGATGGGACGAAGCCAGAACCAAACTCGGAGACCTATTGGTGTACTACGAGCAAGAACTCGATAGACTCAAGCGGCGCCTCAATTACGGCAGGCAACTCACCCCGAAGGAAGTGAGCAAGGTTTACGAAGCAATTCGGAAGCCCATCAATACAATCCTCGATAACAAGAAGTACGGCTTCGGGAAAGACAGAGCTCACTTCCGAGTCGCCCTCATGGAGGTAAGTTGTGACCGACCCCAGTGTCTTAATCATATGGAATACTATCATTGATTCCTTTCTCCGTACTGAAGTTTGTTTTTCGACCCAGGATGTCGGCTTTGGCCCCGGTACGCCCTGGCTAGACGAGCCGTCTCTTGCCAAGCAGAGCGACAGCGCGGATCTCCCTGTGGGCCAGATGTACCTTGTGGTTGGACTGCTCATCCAAGGCGAGCACAGTGTGACCCCTTGCCTCTACGAGCTGGTGGATGACATAAAGCACGCCGGCGACAATGGCCCCATGGCTGTTACGCACACCAACGCGGAGTGGCTCGCGATGATTGAGACCTGGCGGTTTCGCGATCTCTTGCGTCGAGCAAGCATCAAGCTCATGAATGTCATTGACACGGCCAAGGGCAGGGAGACAATCCAACTGCTGACGCCGGACGAACCGGCCAGGAATTGGGGGAAATATCTCTCGGACCACATCATCGAAATGGATGTGGATGACAAAGTGTCGGATGAGCAAGCGGCCGCTCGCCTTGACGCCATCACCAAGTTCCGAGCCAATGTTGATGACCTCGGCCCAACTGGCTTCCCCAGAAAGTTCCAGGATTTGTTCAAAGGTGCTCATCGCTCCGGTCCGTTGATGGTCTTGCTGACCCCTCCTGCCAGATGGGGGGACATGAAATCCGCCGATTGTCTCACACCACTACCGGTTCGAGAGCATATCGCGGCCACCAACACCACCATCAGGAGTGAGGCGTATCGCATCAAGAATCAGATGCCGGACTTAGTCATCTCCTTCTTCACAGAGTTTGCTCTTCTGGCATGTGCGCCGGAGCTTATCGCGGCTTCCGCTCCGAATGTTTCTAATGAGCTGTGGATATCGATGAAGGTAACTAAGATCGTGTGCAACCACAAATGCTCTTCTGAATTTTCGTTGTGAGCTATTAACCCGAATCTGTTTTCTAACACACACAGGCCGAGGAACTTCCGGTGATGCCCAAGGGAGAAGGGGTCGACAAGGATGACAAGGTGTGGTTGAACACGGAGCTTTGCAAGACTTGCATTGTGGAGGGGAACTTCAAGGCTCCCGCGACAAAACAATTCGCCGCGGACGCCATGTCGGCAGTTCGTGCCAAAAAGGCAACAGTCTTCATTGCCGACGCGCTTTTCGGAGCTGGTTCGCACACATGGGACTCGAAGGATGCTGCGTGGGGTACGGACGACTTCAACGACGTGTTTGCTTTCGCCAGGCAAGACAACCCCCACAACCCCGGTGCGTACTAGATGACTGTGCTTTCATTTATCTCATTCCCGATTTACCCCCGCGCAGGCAGTTGAATATCCTGACTGGATCTTCTGACGTCCACACTGCTCTCGATGGGTGCCATTTCTTCATTCACCTCTCGGACCAGCAACTTGGATCCGCAATCACAGCCGTTCAAAAACAAGCTGAGGACCTCATCTATCACGTCCTGACTTGGGCCAAGGATTGCGGGATGAAGATGGGCAGCTCTCTGCGTCACGACGCTGAGTACTACCTCTACGTCAGGAAGCCCCCGCCAAGCATCATAGCTGACAACATCCGTTTCGATGATCCCCGAAGGTGAGATTTGATCCGTGGAAAATAGCCGGCTTGTATATTCTACTCGCTAAGCCGGTTGTGCCTTTCCAGATTCTCTACATCCATCATATTGGGTCACTTCAAAGACAGTTCGAAATTGAAGGACGAGAACAGACAGACGGTGAACAAGTACCAAAAGCCTATCGCTCTCTTCGCCAAGCACCTTAAGATGGCGGCAACAGACGGGGCAACAATCGTCGACGTCACAGCCGGAACCGGGACAACCGCGGTGCGTGAGGGGTGCGACCCGGGTGAGTGTCTTAATGGATCAGCATAAAGAAAACTAACGCCATGTGCGGTTTGCCACGCCTTTTCTAGGTCGCTGCGGCCTTTTCCGTGTGGTGGGACCATATGGATCATACCTACTCGTTCACACACAGGAACTTGAAGATTATCCTCATTGACAACCAGAAGACGCAAATCGCTGGGATGAAGTCCAGGATGACCTCATGGTTCAAAGAGAAGCCATGGGACGAGACTCAACAACTGCGTCCAAGTGACTTCGAGAAGTGGCCGGGTCTACCCCATCCAATGACCGTGTCAGAGGAGTTCTCAGAGCGTCTTGCGGCAGCGAAGAAGAGGCAAGAGGCGGCAGAGCGCCGAGGGGATTATGTGATCGAAGATGATGATATGTAGTACAATTCCGCAAAATTAGCCGCTCATATGTTTTGTCCCGGCTTTGACAGAGTTTCAGCCCCGGACGGCACAAACTACTTGTAGCCATCACGCCCCCCGCACTTTTTTTGTCCCAGTTTGGACAGAGTTTCAGCCCCCGATGGCGCAAACTTCTTGTAACCATCCCGTTTCCTTCACTCTTTTGATTTGTCCCTGCTTGGACGGAATTGGTTTCCCCGACTTGGCACAAAATGAACCAACTGTCATTCATATTAGCTTTCAATCCCGCTGCTGCCCCCAAACCCTAATTTAGACCTAACCACAATGCACCGCGTGCCTCGGAGCAAAATAGGTTGCATTACTGTTTCTAGGTGTCACTTTGATAACAACCGCTGTCGGAACATGGAGGACCATGGTGCTGGCACTAGCGCTCAAGGAGCTGCCACCCCAGTCTGTATAATGAACTAAATTCTAGAATAAAATAGAATTTAATCGAAGCCTCTCTTTAATTTCACTCGAACTTAAAGTTAATGGAATATGCTACTGAATTTGAACTTAATTAAAATCGAAGTAATTTTGCCTTAAAATGCGGACAGAAACTTACCATATCACACATGGGCTGGATTGCGTGGATCCATGTGTAAATGGTCCAAGTACCGCGCTCCATGCGCACATGGGCCGGTCCGTGTGTACATGGTCGTTTGTCGAGGGCAGTCCATGTGTACATGGGTCAGCCAACGACCAGTGTTCACATGGACCGTTTCCGGTGAACTCCATGTGTTCATGGTACGGGTCACGTGGACATGGGTCAATGGAGGCTCCATGTTCACATAGACCGCTCCATGTACATATGGCCCGCATGTCCACATGGATCTTAACATATATATCAGGAGGCGCGGTGCGGCCGACGACAAAGCGCGTGCGTGATGATTTGCAGCCGTACGTGTGCGTTCTGCATTCCGTATGCGGGCGGAATGATACCGAACTGTATACCGGACCAAACCCTGGACTCCGTTCTATTCACGAAACTCATAACGGACAAAACCACGGTGCCCGGACGTAGCCACGTGATCAAACCGAATATTAGTACTTACCACCATTATACCGGTGCGCGCCGACATATCAGCGGCGCCCGCCGTCGCGCTCGCCGACTCTTAACCGTCGACCGCCGACATTCGTCCGGGCGCGTCGCCGAATTTCACTCGTTTTGGGGCCCTTCTTGGTACGGCTACAATATTTGACGTATACCTCATCTTCTACATCTTCTACATCTTCGAATTCCACAGGGCGCGGGCGCAGCTCGCTATTAGACGAGCGCGCGCGTCGCGCCTAATGTGCTGTGATGATGATTACGATGATTAGGGTTAGTGAGGGTGTTTGATACATCCTCAGAGCACCGCCCGTAGTCGGATATGTGAAATATATATATAGGGAAATTATAGGGAAATTTACCCAAGGAGGCACGATTTGTCAAAGAATGTCAGCTCGCTTACATTAGAGGCTAAGACGAGAACCACAGGCTTGGCCTGGGTGTCTCCTAGCGCAGAAAGATGGCTGTGGGTGGGTGGGTGCGCGAGCCGGTTGAGGCGAGCGCAAAGCAGAGAGTGCCGGTGCCCGAGGGCGGATCCCTCGGGTCGTGGTGCTGGTGCGGGCCGGCAGGCCCCAGTCCGTGCGCCGCCCGCGGGGATCGTGCGCAGTACAACATTGCTAAGTACTGTAAACCTCTGGATGACTACATCTGACCATTTACCCAAGGAGGCACGATTTGCCAGAGAAGAAAGCCAAAGGCTTGCACAGGTAGCGAAGTGTAGCGGATGGACGGGGACGAGCTAGCAGCATAACCGCAACATAGCAGCTCGCTGCCGAGGCCGCGCCTTTGCGCAACCTGTGCGATGCCCACGTGACACTGGGGGGCGGCTGGGCGCCCGCCGCCAGGTAGGCGTCCCGCAACCTGTCAGTGGGAGTGGCTGAAAAGGACCAAGCGGCGGAAGGCTCCAGCGGGGAGACGCTCCAAAATTTGGTCGGCAGGCCGGCGCCGGGGAGAGGGCGGCAAGAAGGTGGGGCTCGGCCGCCATCGACACCGTCCAGGGCGCTCTAGAGCCCGGGCGCGGGCGCTGTGCACGAGACGGGCGGCCCAGGTACTGTATATTGTACTGTCGTGATGGTGTTAGGCTCTAGCTTAAGCCTATTCTTTAGGCCCTTTAGGATGCAGCGGAAGGATTTAGAAAGTATGGCCAATCTCTTCTGGTTACAGGGGTTCCTGGGTTATAGTCTGTCTTTGAATTCTACCTAGTAGACTTGTCCGAGGCGGTATTTATACCCGCCGAGGTCATAGTCATACCTGTGCTATGTTAGCCGGGTGTCATGGGATACCCGTGCTGTGTTAGCCACGTAAGGCTTGAGTCAGAGAACTCTAGAGAATTCCAGAACAGTCTTCAGCCTTATACTACTAATATTTACGCCCGCAATACTAATATGTACAGCGACTCCGCGGATGCGTAGTCGTACTACCTTAGCGGGGAATTATACCTGCTAGTATAGCAGAGCATTATGGCTAATAATAAAGGGAAATGGAGTATAACACTCTCTCCCCCTTAAGCACAAAGCGTCCTCGCTGTGCAGGTGTCACAGAACTACAAGAAACTACAGTCTTGGTCTCGATCTTGAAGTCCAGGCGGAAGGTGCCCGGCTTGGGTAGCGATTCCGGAACCGAATAAAGTCTGGGCTCTCAGTAAAATGTCGGTATGGTTTAGACAGCAAGAACGACCGGAAAATGTCCGAGTGCTTGACTCCGCGTAGGGGCTCCCATGTGTCTTCGCTTGGTACGTTGTACGGGAACGCCCATCGCACTCGAAACAGTAGTCCAGTGCCATTGTTGTTGAAGGCAACATCGAGTATGTCTTGAACATGGAATCGGTTTGCGTCATGGACAATCGGTACTCGTTCAGACTTCACTGGTTGGTCAGGGTCGTCATACCACTTTTCTAGCATACTCGCGTGCACCACGTCATGGACTCATACGCCCGCAGGTAGTTGCAATCGGAAAGCAACCGGTGAGATCTGCTCTGTATTGACGAAGGGGCCCACGTAGCGACCGCGTAGCTTAGCACAAAGTTGATGAATAAACTTCAGATGATACTCTTTCAGCTTAACTTTGTCGCCGGTCTTGAATGGTACGGGTAGTCGCTTACGATTAGTTGCAGCCTGCATACGAGTTTGAGCCTCCAGTACGCAATCATGCGCGAAGCGATGAAGCTCCTGTACATACTTGACGTGTTCCGGAATAAGAGCTCGACTTGGCTCGGTTGCGAGTCGAGTAGTAGCATGTGTAGTCGGCTCGAATCCCAAAGTCGCCTTGAAAGGGGACATAGTAGTCGAAGTTGACTGAGCAGCGTTGATCGCAACTCCACGTTGGTGAGGTGGTTGACCCAATCATCGTGCAGGGGGTGCACGTAGCACTTGCTCCCAAGTTTGGTTAGTCCGTTCCGTCTGACCATCGGTTGCTGGATGAAAAGCTGTAGAGATGTTCAGCTTAGTACCCATGGTCTTGAACATATCTTGCTAGAATTCCGACATAAATCTTGAGTGAGAGAACTCTAGAGAATTCCAGAACAGTCTTCGGCCTTATACTACTAATATTTACGCCCGCAATACTAATATGTACACCGACTCCGCGGATGCGTAGTCGTACTACCTTAGCGGGGAGTTATACCTGCGAGTATAGCAGAACATTACGGCTAAAGGGAAATTAATGGAGTAAGACAAATGGCCTTACCGCCAGGGATTGACCGCAGGCCTTAGCATAACAGCCAAGATACAGGTACTTGTCGTACGCTGTCAGGCCCCGCTGCTCCGCGAGGCCGCGGGCGGCGGTGTCGTCGGTCAGAATCCATAAGCGAGGCTCGTCGCCGTCGCGTGGGGGTGGCTCCAGACCGGAAGGGGGGACTTGGCCGAAGTAGGCGAAGTCGACGTACTCGAGCTCGGTGTCGAGTGCGTCCAGCTCAGCAGGAAGGGGCTCTTGCGCTCCTTGCTCACCACCCTCGGGCGCAGGCGCGCCCGCGGGAATGGCTGGCTGGGTGCCTTCGGGAGGGGGCGATTGCACGGGAGGGGCCAGTCGAGCGAGTAAGGCGGCCGTAGCCGCCTCGAACTGCTCGGCCAGCCGCTTCTCCAGGGCTTCCGCTTGGGCCGTCAGGCGTTTTCCCAATGCCGCGATGGATGCCGCTGTGGCGCCGCCCGGGGCGTCGTCGACTAGGGCGTCTTCCGGTACGGGGCGTGGGGGCATCCTGCTGTCGCGGGGTGGGGAAGGTGTAGCGTCTCGGGAGGCTGAGGCTCGGGTCCGAGTCGGCATATAGTAAGCTGACACTCTGCTCGACTGCTAGAGTCGAGACTGCTTGCGCGAGCTGGTTGAGGCGAGCGCAAAGCAGAGAGTGCCGGTGCCCGAGGGCGGATCCCTCAGGTCGTGGTGCTGGTGCGGGCCGGCAGGCCCCAGTCCGTGCGCCGACCGCGGGGATCGTGCGCAGTACAACATTGCTAAGTACTGTAAACCTCTAGATGACTACATCTGACCATATATAGGGAAATTATCATGTCCAGGGGTACAGTACGTGTACGACTACTGGCACAGAGTACCGGTACGTAATGTGTTAATTGCCTTGAACTACTAGATATCTGTAGTCGTGTGAATTTGCGCTAATACGGTACCAAGGGCCAGGAACAAATCCACCGCTAATAAAAGTAGCACTAGCTACGAGGTCAACACAATCCGCTACATACGACTGGTGTGAATCAAGGATTATAAACTACCAGTAAAAAATCCACCACAAGGAACAGCACTAACCGGAGAATCAGGAGATCAGGACTAACCGCATAAAAAAGCCGCTACTTCAAGCCCCTACCTGTACGACTCGTCGCTACCCGTAGATGCTGTGCGATAATATCAGGAGCTGCTGGTAGTAGTAGCAACTACTGCTCTGCCTGGTAATTTACGATTATTTTATCTTCTGTGTTGGATGTTTGATTGCTGGCCATCAGCGTCGTCGGGCCCTGTGCAACTACCTGATCGCCACCAGCAACAACCCTGCTACCCCGTGATCTTCGTGCGCGCAAACTACCTTGCCTAACTGCTAGCGCCAGGAGCTGTTCCGTTTCGCCCTGCCGCCCGCAGTCGCTGGCTTGACCGGGCAAGCACAGGCTGTAACAAAGTTTACAAAGTCCGCGCTACCCTTCGTACCAGTAGTACCGAAACGGCACTCCGAAGTACGATCGTACTACTCGTAAAGCGCCGCGGCGATTTTTTACGCGCCCAGCAGTTCTCGTCGCCATCCACGGGGTGGCCCCGTCACGATGCCGCACCTATACCTGCTCGCAACCGAGCTCACCCTGCTGGTGGTGTTTGCAAGCTTTGCATCGACTCTTGCCGATGACGGCGGCGGTGACGCGGCCGCCGCGGTGGGCAGTAGCGGGGCGGTGCTGGTGGAGTGGGCGAGCGGGCTGCCGCAGGGGGGGTGCCGCGGGTGTGCCGACGGCCCGCTCTTCCGCGACTGGACTCCGGCTGTAAGCGTGTGCGCCTGGAACTGGACGGAGGTCGTGTCGGATGAGGATAACAGCAGTGACGAAGAGGCGGCCGTCACTCGCGGCGTGCTGGCATGCAACGAGACGACGCAGGCGGTCCTTTACCTGTACGACTCGCCCCCCCCCCCCCCCCCCCCCCCCCCCCCCCACCCAAGTAAACAAAAAATAGAGTGTGTATATCTGTAAATATCTGTAAAGATATACATCTGGGTTCATATGCATACATATGAAGATGTAAACATACCAATATCGACATATGAATATAAAATACATATGTGTATATGTATACATAAAGAAATACATACACATACATCTTATATACATAGATGTATTTATATATCTGTATGTATAGATTCATGTCTTTACATATTTGCATATATGTATATACACATGATGTACCCTTGTCGTAATATACCATGCATGTTTGTCAAGCCGTGCAATCAGTGGTGCAGCTGCTGGAAGAGACGACTTCGTTGATTGATGGGCAGCCTCTGCGCCGTTCCAGCTCACGAATCCTCACTGCATCGGGTGTCTTGCCCAGTGGCGCGCCGGCTGCTGATTTTCTCGCCCCCACATGACAGGGACATCAGTGGGATGAACCTAACGGGCCCATTGCCGGAGATTTTCAGCAAGCTGGCCGGCATTGAGCGGCTCGATGCAAGCGGCAATGGGTTCTCTGGCCCTTTGCCCGCCTCGTGGTCCACGATCGGGAGACTGGCGCAGGCGACCCATATGTGAGTGGACTTCCCGCTGCCTTATGCCCTGCCCCTATTGTTCCACTCATGCCGCCAGCATGCTACCAAGCCGCTTGTCACTAAAGACGCAATGTTTACCTGGGGCCCTGCGTGCAGAGCATTAGAGAACAACAACCTTGTTGGACCGCTGCCTAAAGAATGGGTTGTCAAACAACCAGCGATGCAACTGGAGCTGAGCAACAACATGCTAACTGGGCAGCTGCCGGATGTTTGGAGTCGGGGCAATCTCACCCGACTGTGAGTGCCCCAAATCTTGCAGACAGTTATCACAACCCTCCACTCCTACATTTCATGATATACAACAGGGCAGAATGTTTGACCCTCGTGCTAGCCCCTGATTGTTCATATTGCACTCGTGGAATCATGGGGCTATGATGAGGCAGTTTGGCGATGGATGCCGCAGGGAGGTGGCCGGCAACAAGCTCACTGGGCCGCTGAGGCCGAGCTACAGCGCCTTCCGCTGGATGTCTGACGTGAAGTTGGAGGGCAACGCCCTGACCGGCACTCTGCCTCCTACATGGGCGACCATGGGTGTCAGCTCCGTGTCCTCCGACGTTGACATGTACGCGCCCTCTCCATCCCATGTGCTCTGAGCTTCCGCATCCTCTATTACCGCCTGCCAGAGCCCATCCGTCTATGCACTTGCTGGACATCTGATCCCTGGGTTGGCTGCGCTGTGGCAGACGGCTGGGTGACAATCAGCTCACGGGGACGTTGCCGCCCGAGTGGGTGGTGCACCAGCCTCTGATGTCGCTCAGGATCGAGCGGAACGAGCTGACAGGGCCGCTGCCGCCCAGCTGGGGCGCAGGACAGATGAGGAAGCTGTGAGTATGGCCCAGGGGTTATGAGTATAGCAACCCACCTCCTTGAATGTGTCCGGCCTTTGTGTGACCCATCCCAGCCCTTACTCCTCATGGCCCATTACTCCTCATGGCAGGGCCCAGCCTCATACCACAACCCCTCATACTAGACTCATATCAGCGTGAGTAGACCCATTTCATACCATGGCTCCTCATGTGTCCCCATTTCAGACCGTTTGTACTTGCTTCATTTCACACCTGCCTGCCCCAATTCCTCGTGGGGCATGATTCCTCAGATGACCCATTTCGGCCGATGCAGCGCGACATCAAATACGAGACAATTTTCCTCCTAGTACTTGGCAACCGGTTGCTTGTGGAGAGGATCCTAGCATTACCTATATGTTTGCTGATTGCTTATGGGCAGGGGGCTCGAGGGCAACGAGCTGAACGGCACGCTGCCCTGGCAATGGGCGCAAATGAACCTGACCGCGGAGGAGATCAAGCTCAACGGGAATCGTCTGTCTGGCAGCATGCCGGATGAATGGTCCGCCCTACAGGGGCTCAGGAGTTTGTATGGACCTCCGCCTCGCCCCCTCCTTCAGCTGACACGCCATGTATTAAATATATGCTGCCCCCAGTAAACGTAGATGAGGGGATGTGAACGAGACTCATATAGATATATTAGTAATTGTTATAGAGATATGGATGCCGATGTGATTATAAGCATACTGCGAATAATAAGAACCATAGCGGACCTACACCGGATGGTCTCGTATTTGCATGCATTTGTAGTCATGCCAGCCCAATGTGAATGAAGCTTGTGATAATGGTCCGTATCGGTGCGCCGGCACTTGTTATATTGGGGACCAGTACACTAGGCCTACATAATAGGCGCAGTGCAGAACAAAATCAGTCCAAATCCAATTCAAAGACTAATCTACTTCAATACTATTTCAATTGTAGGGTATTTTTCCGGCTCTTTGTAGCCTACCTTAATCACGAGAATTTGCAGCTATCTACTGGGTACCTTCAGAACAGACACGGCATACCTTTTCACGTAGCTGACACGCCACCTCTGCTTGCGCCGGATGCCACCAATCACCTGCAGGGAGCTCAGCTTCAACCGCCTTACCGGCACAATCCCGAGCTCGTGGCTAAGCACATTGGATGGCGTCCGAACGCTGTAAGGCCCGTCCTCTGTTTTCTGATTACGTGGTATTGCGATTATTCTACTGTCGTCCTCACCGTGGCAGTGGTGTGTGGGCGGGCAGGCTGATCCAGTATAATAACATCTCTCTGCCTGAAGACACTGGAGGGATGCCCAGACGATGGTATGCCCCCAGCCCCTTGCTGTGGCTTCTGCCATTAAGTAACCGCCGCCTAGTGAGCAACCATGCTTTGGGTTTGCAGTATAATGTCGTTGTTGAATACCTTTTCCCTCCAGCGAAAATGACGGAAAAAACTATGTTTATCTTGAAATGTATCAGAATATGAGACGAATATCAAACAGATTTTCCGACTTGTTGCTGTAAAACACATCATTATTGTTTCGAGCCGCAAACCCAGTACCTGTTACGTATATTCATGACCCATTATTATTCTCCACACCTCACGTATTTCAGCCCATGCACTACCAGTCAACACCTACCTCGGCCTATTTCAAGTCTTGTGAAGGCATGATCCGTCAGGCATTGTCGCCATGCTACCTGTCGCACCTGTCGCAATCAGTTCATAGCCCATCTGGCCAATATGGGACCAGTTCATCCATTTCATGACAGATTTTGACGAATTCATGACTCCTTTCTATCGATTCATGGCCCATTATTAAGCCGTGATTCGTTGTCGGTAAATGACTAGCTGGTATTTCATTTTCCATCATTTCCATGCGTGGCTCGTCATATGCCCCCCCCCCCCCCCCCTCCTGCCCTTGTCCCAACTTCGGCTGAGCACCGCGTGGATGCTACTCTGGGGTGCAGGTCAGTGCTCCCGCAGGGCGCGCGCGCCCCCGGGGAGCTGTTATTGGAGTTCAAGAGCACCCGGCCAGCAGGCGCCTGCCTGGGCTGCCGGCATGGCCCGGTGTTTAGACTCTGGCGCCGCGGGGTGGAAGTGTGCGACTGGCGAGAGGATGTGGAAGTGCATCCGGGGCAGTGGCAGGAGCGCGGTGTCACAGGCTGCCGCGACACAGCCTATGTCACACGCTTGTACGTCCGCCGCCCTGAAACCCCACAATCCCTAGCATTACTTGCACAATGGAGGAGGGGCAGCATCAACCACTCAATGGTCGCTAACTACAACATTAAGTATTGGTCCTCGCATGGTGGTGATGACCTGCGACTGCATCGCACAATCAACAGGCAACTCGACAACATGAACCTCACGGGCCCAGTGCCCGCCATCCTGGGCGGGCTGGAGACGCTGAGTGACCTCCACCTGGAGTCCAACGGGCTCACCGGGCAGCTCCCGGACAGCTGGACGACGCTTGGCGACGTGCGGCTCGGGTTGGAGCTGTGGCTGAGCCACAACCACATATCTGGTACGCTCCCGGCCGCGTGGGCCCACCACCCCGCAGAGGTCAAGATCAAGCTGGAGGAGAACAGAGTGGCGGGCACACTACCGCTCGAGTGGTCGCGCATGCAACTCCTGACTGCGTGAGTCCGCCCCGCCTTCTCGCCCACTCGTCTCGCCCGGACTACCAATTTAGAACTCGTGTTATGTACTGTTTGGCACGACACACTTAACGAGCAAGCCAAGGGTCTCAGGATCACTTTCTGATCGCTCTCTCTGTTCAATAGGGGCAATTTCAATGTGCAATTACACCTAATTCGTCCATTGAGCTGACAAGATGCTCCAGCAGTACTAAAACCCCAAAATCTGCGAAACAATGATATATACGCCAATTGATATCGGAGCAGCAATTTATTATACATTTTTGAATACGGTAAAAGTTCGCAAAACCTGAGTTACGGATCCACCGTTGTCCGCAAGTTTTAGACTTTATTTGATATTCCAGAATCATTCTGCAATCACGACTCAATTCGGACATTTCCTCGGCCCGCCCCACATGGAAGTATGTCATACTACGTTAGGCCTGCTGCACATGCACGTTGTCCGGGGACTGCATCTCTGTACCTGTAAGTTTTGTGCCCTTTTTTCAGAATTCCACATTTCTTGATATGCCTAGCATATTTACCGTTTATTGGATACCTATGTATGATTGTTTTGGCAATTGAAGGGCTGTTAGTTAGTTCGCGGGCATATGTATGTATATGCATAATATGTATATATATTATGAGAAATGCACCACTGCATTGTACCGCGCATATTGTTCTCTAATCTCTTCAAGGCTGGCGAATATTGCGGCCACTATGTCCGCAGAAACATGTTCAGGCAGCTGCAAGGGTGGCCTACTGCCCACCCTATCATGTCCCTTCCGTGGCGGGGAACACATACCAGAGTGGAGAGGAGGGAAGGCGGGGTGTCAGTAGCAGCAGGAGCTGGATCTTTGGACTAGTGTAGGAAGGTCAGCCATGCATGGGTTTTTCAGTAGAGCATCCGTGGGAGGGTTGCTGGGCATTGTCTCAGTAACCACTTCATGACAATATAGCTTGCTGCTCTGAAACGGTGAAGCTTTTGGCGCCCACTACCTACACCAGCCCACTATACCTTTCCGCAAAGCTCTTCGGGGAAATCTGCACGCTCATGTGCAGCAGCAGCATGGGGCGCAACAGTCACACACTATTGAAGCTTCTGCGCTGTGATGTCCTCTTATGGTGAAGTATGCTAAACGGAAACCGGATCAACGGGTCGCTGCCTGCCGCCTGGGGAGAGGAAGGGTCTGTCATTGCCGCGACGATGGAGACGCTTGCGCTCAGCAGCAACTCGTTGTCCGGCACACTGCCGCCGGAGTGGTCCACGTTTGGGCCCATCAAGCACCTGAGCCTGAGCTTCATGAGCGGCCTGTCGGGCAGTCTGCCACCGGAGTGGAGCAAGTGGCACAGCTTGGCCGAGCTGTGCGCCCCCCTTCCCCCTCCTCCAGCCACAGTCGCCGCCCTCCTCTGCTGTTTTCTTTTATCTCCCCCAACTCTATGGCATCTTCACACGCCTATCAAATATGACCCCTGTATTGGCCCCACTACGCCCACAGTCTGACAGAGTATGGGTGGCTCGCGTCCACACAGGGACATCTCGAATTCAAATTTGAGAGGAAGCATCCCTGGTGTCTGGAGCGAGCTGTACTCGCTGACGGACTTGTAAGCGGGCGCCCCTGCCGTGTGAACCCTCCCTGCATAGCTCAGCACCCCTTGCGGCTCCACTACGGCATTCTCATGGAGCTGAATGAATTGCGCCCCACTGACGGGTGTGGACATGCGCCTTGTGCAACAGGGACCTGAGCAACAACAACCTGACTGGCAGCATCCCGGAGGCAATGGTGCTAGCAAAGTCTCCCCACACCCTGTAGGACCCCCCCCCCCCCCCTCCCCCTCCCACCCTCCCATCCGCCCACCCTTCCTCGGCAACAGCAAGACAGCCCAATTTCAACTGCCCTTCCAGCCCATGTCTGACCCAATCCCGCTAACTCCGCGGGCCCATGTCTGGCTGCATCACCGACCCAAATTCCACCCAGGCTAATTATCCCAACATCTCATCCACCGCACTGGCCCAATTTTTGGGTATTCAGATAGCGCCCGCATCGGTGCCGGTGGCTTTGCCTGGAGGAATGTGTTGTTGATTGTTTCCTGATGGTTTTCGCAGGAATGTGGCCAACAACAAACTCTTTGAGGATCTCAACACTACGGCCATTCGTGAAACAATCCCCTTGAGATGGTGTTGCCCGCGCCTCGTGGCGGGGTGGGGGGGCGCGGGGGGGGGGGGGGGGTGAGGGGGTTCAGGCGGCCCATTGCGTAACCCATTTCAGATACTGCATGACATGCAGCAATCGCTAAGAAGGGGGAAGGGGCATTCCGTAACCCATGAAATGCAGGGATTGCCAGCAAGTCGGTGATGGGGAGGCGGCGGGATGGGGGATATGGGGGGGGGGGGGGGGGGGGGGGGATTGGACCTGCCTGACATCACTGCCATGCGCGTCGTCAGGGTGGCCTTCCCGCAGGACTCCCATGTCGCCCTACCGGATACAGACCTCCGCGGACTTGTGAGCGACCGGGGCGGCGTAGCGGAGGAGGAAGGTCCGCCATGGACTGCGGAACAGCCGCCTTCCGGGAGCTCCGAGTTTCCGGGCGCCGTGGGCGAGGCGGAGCGGCTGCCTGAGGGCAACGGCAAAGCGGGCGGCGACGCGATGCTCATCGGCGCGGTTGCAGGGGGAGTGATGGCGCTGATGGCGGCTGTTGCCGGCGCTGTGATTCTGCGGCATGTGCGGCGCAGCGCCGTGGTGACACCGTCGTATTCAGAGGACAGAGGTGTGTGCTCCGGCGCCTGGCCCCTCTCCCGGCGACGTGCACTGTCCACACAGAGAACTGTGCACCAAAACACACCGATCCAGTTTCTGCGAGACAGTGGGTACGGGACTGTGCAGCTACACAGCTGTGCTCTACCGTGTCAGCATGCTGCGGAGCCGCTGGACTAGCAGCTGTGCGTTGCTTGCAGGGTGTGGGTGTACGTGCCGCAGGTGCATGATGAGTGTGTGTGTGTGTGTGTATGGAGCAAGGGAGGCCTGGTATTAAACATAGCGTTGGAATACCATCTCCGGCGGTGGAAACTACTATATGCTCCGAAACCAATTGCCACAGCGGCGCTTCACTTTTCCCTACCAGCATCAGTATCAAATACTCGCGCATACCATATAAACAACGCACAGCAAAGCAGTACTGAAGACGGGATAGCTGTGCCAACAAACGATGCCAAGTTATCGACCGGACAATTGTAGTTGCAGACTTACGGGCCGTCCGGCCTCTTTGTGCCCGTGTGGTTTGATGCGGGCAGCTCTCTCAAATGACATCCTGAGCCTGGCTCCAATCTCATGGGATGCCATGGAGAACGGCTCGATTATGCTGCCACCTCGAAGAGGGGGCGGGGCAGAGCGGCTGAGCCCTGTGGCACCCGCAAACCAAGCGGCGCTGCGGCGGCTTCTGAGCCTGGAGCTCCGCGCCAACCCGCGGCTGGCGGACTTGGCCGTCTCCGTGATCGACCTGCACGAGGGCATGCCGATGTCGTACAAGACAATGCCGTTGCGCTTGCTGCGCGTGAAGTACCTCCTGGCCATGGACTACCTCCCATGCTACGAGGAGGCCTCCGACGCAAGGCACTCTTACCTCGAGATCCCATACAGCGAGACCACCGACGAGCTGTGGGCCACCACGGGCGTGGTGTCGTGGCGCTGGAGCGCGCCCAAGCCGGAGGCGTTCCAGCTCGGCTACTCGCCCATGTCGGCGCTGCAGTTCGCCATGCTCAAGCGCAGCGTGTCCGGCTGGGAGCGGGAGCACCTGGAGTACGTGTGGGTGGACTGGGCATGCGTCCCTCAGGTGTGCGTTGCGTCGGGTCATTCACACAAGTTGTGCTTAATTGCATTTGGGAGCCATTATTATGCAGAACTATATTACTGAGCCGTTATACTGTACATTTCTACTTGGTTTGTCATATCGATTATATGGTTTTGGCTGTGGGATTATATTGGAGAGCTCGGTGGCGTTTATTACAATGCTTGTGCTTTGTATCATTTTGCGTTCACCCGTGAACAAAAGCAACCGACTATAAACGGTTAACGAATGAATGTTATATACCATACTAGCGCGTTGCATCTAGTATATCAGTAGGACTGGGCCGGGCTTTATTTTACCACCTTTGTAGCGTTTTTTTTGCTGTATTTTCCGCTATTCAATTCTATTCTATTTTATTACGTCATTTTATTGTATTGTACAGTATTTCGTTATTCTATTCTATTCATCTATTCTTGTTTTGGTTATCGAAGTTATTCCATCGTCGTGCGAGGGATTATATGGCCATTTATGTCTACACTGCTTGATTACAAGCATGGCGTTGTTTGTAGACCTTTCTACACGCGCTATGTCTAATCCTTACCAGCATATACGCGCTGTATACGCGTAAGTGTATACCGTATGCCGGTATCAGTAAGGGTATTAGGACGATACGATAAGGATATTACCAGTAGTTACCTAATACCGCGTCGTAATTGTTAGCGTGATAATCTTGTTACCGCGCATTGGCGACCGACCGCAATCCTGTATGGCCATCTAATTTCAAACAATGTACGTATTCTTTCTGGATATATGGGCATCACACACTCGAACACAGTACGACTTAGAGCCTACTGAAATCGATTCGCAATATACGACAAAGATGTATAAGTTACACTTCTTTAAAAAAACTCCAAATCGGCAACAAATATTAATTTTTTTCTGAGCTAATCTATATTCTATTCCCCAGTTGCCGAGTTTCCATCCTAACCGGCTGGTTAGTTCAACCAAGTTCTGCTGCGCTTCGGGCAGCATGTTGGTTACCTTGTCCCCTGCCACTTATTCCGCCCGCCACGCAGTACTCGGCGTCGCCCATGCTGGAGATAGCGCGCAGCAAGGTCTACTACGGCCGCGCGCGCACGATGCTGGTGGTGCCGCAGGCCAGCCCGCTGCCCGAGGGCTTTCCGCGCGTGGTGCTGGGCGGCATTATCCGGGAGCTGCAGGAGCAGTCGGCGGAGTCCCAGGATGCGGCGGTGGCGGACGTGGCGCTGCGGCTGCTGAGGGCGGACGGTGTTCAGTACGCCAGCGACTACTTTGGCCGTGTCTGGTGAGTTGCCTCGCATCTGTTTCTCGTAATTATCGCCAGATATCGCCATGTGAAGTAACAAGTGCGAATGGCTGGTGATAGGCCTCATGTATAGCCTCATGCCTGATGACATAACAACACTGTGTCATGAATGGCACATCACACATGCTGGCCCTTTGTGGGAACTTGCAAGGCATGACTTTGGCGCACGGCGCCCCCCTTGCTGGTCTGTGTGTCTGTGTGTGCCTGCAGGACGCTTGCGGAGCGCATCTCCCGGCACGGGCGCGGCGAGCGGCTCAAGCACTGGATTCCGTTGGATGTGTGGCTGGGTATGACGTTCAACGTGGCATGGGAGTGCTCCAGCCCGGACGACGCCGCTGACGAGGCCGGCAAGCAGCTGGAGCACGAGTTTTACTGGAACAAGCTGTTGGATGGGCCAGCGGCGCTCACGGGCATCGAGGCCCTGCGCCTCATTCGGCGCACCGGCTCCAGCCTCGTATCCGCGAGCGCGAGCCGGGACTGCGCGCAGTTGTTCATCAGTGCTGTCGAGAGCTGGAGGTGCGGCCGCCGGGCTGCGCCTGCAGATCAGCACTGTGCCTGTGCGGCCGCGGCCTATGTGGAAATTTAATACGGCGCATCTCCGTTGTGTGCGTGGACCACAGGGAGCGCGCTGTGACGGAGGAGGTCAATGTCCCTTGGCTGCGTCGCTACCTCACGGAGGAAGCGGTAGCCATCTACCGGTCCTGGGACGTGCGCGATAGCGTGTGGGCGATCTTTAGCTTTTTCTGTTGGAAAATCCGGGATGCGGAGCAGTTTCAGGAGGCGCATCGCGACCTCTGCATGGTTGCGCAGATATCTGAGCGGGAGACGCGCCTGTGGAGCGCGCTGGATCTCAGCTTGCCCACTGACAGTGGGGATGAGTCTGTGGTAGGCGCTGACAACATGATGCGCGAGGAGCTCGACAACATAAATGAGGCCGTGCTGGGTGGGCTGAGAAACTGACTGCCGCTCCAGGCAGGGCAGGTGACATGGCACGTGGGTTGAAAATGTTTCAGGGATAGGGCGAAATTTTAGGATTTTAATTTCGAAACTCCGCATGCTCTGCAACTCCTTTGCCCATTCCGCAGACGTAACTTTGACAGCACATTGTAATGTTTTGCTCCGCTTTGTGGTCAGCCTGGTAGCGGGCTTGCTTGCAGTCAAGAAATGAAGACCTGAATAAGTCACCACTCTTGGAATACCATTTTGCAGTAGCGGCACAATTGCTTGATGCGCTGACGCTGAGACAATGACGTGCAGAGGTACTCATTATTGGATATATGAATATACAAGGATTATTCATATTCCGGTATGCATAGTCGCTATGCATGGTTGAACGGTTCAAAAACAAGGCCAGGCCGTACATCATGGACTTGACGGTGCATTTGGCGTTTCTCCGCATTCGAGCGAGGGGGGCCCGAGAATTAGAGGACTCTCCTCGACGTATTGGATGAGATGCAGACTGCTCCCTATGTAGCATTCTCTGGGTTCTGGCCGCAACGCGAGGAGAAAGCACGCCGACTCGCCCAAGCACCCACATCGCCGCCTACATGCGCCAATGTACGACATTTTCCCGATCAGAACACCGCGCCTGTCGTCTCAGCGTGACCATTACATGCTACTACAACCGTGCCAACACCGCGCGTCTCGCGGATCAGAGAGTTGTAGTAGTGGTACTACAGTGACATCTTACACGTCGCGGCGCATCACTGCCGGTCATCGACCCCCGTTGTGCGCAGCGTCCCTACCAACCCGCCATGCGCGGGTCTTGCTGCGAGCCAGGGACTGTGGGAGGGAGCGTGAAGCATGGAGAGTGGATAGTTATAGAGGCCTAAGTGACCAGGCTTGCTGAGGCGCCGCACGGATGTAGGCAGGCTATGCGGTGCCTAGTGCGCGCGTTTTGCTGGTTTAGATCATCAATGAGGATACGTGCTTAAGTTCAAAGGCACACCATACCTGTAGCTACATTATTGCACATATGTAGACCCTAGCTACATTGTACATATGCAGTAGTGTACCAACACCAATGTCAACACCCCTCAAAGTTGCAAGGGGATGTCTGGATGCTGACGCTAGTCGCTATACAGCAGTACGGGTAAGCCTATTAGCGAGACGTCCTGCACCATGCCCTGACCTTGGCGTGGATCGGGGCATGGCCTGAAGGGAATGCGACGGCGCGGGCTGTTGAGCGGAGATAAGTCCCGGCTGACCGCTTATTATTCTCCTCGTTCGGCGTTGGTGTGCCGAGCTTCGCATCCGAATTTCTCGCTGGTCGAGCTGAGCGGGCACAACAATGTACATGGCAGCGCGCAACAGCTCGGTATAGTTGGTGTGGCATGGCAGCCGCCGCCCATGCTGTCGCCCCTGCTGCGCCGTCCGTGGCGCTGGGGGTCCCATGGTCCAAGAGTAGATATACGAATTTCTGACTTGTCGACGAGCACTGCCTGAAGTTTTCGATCGGCCGGGCCGTGAACCTGTTCGCGGCGGTCGCTGGCGTCGTGTTACCTAGCCAGCTTCATCCGGGGGCGCGCTTTTGCTGAACGCGCACGCGGACCTTGATGCGACATTGCGCCGCGAGTGCGACGTGTAGTCGTTGCTTGAGCGTCGATAACCGGTTACTTCATGCCGCGGTGATCTCAGTTTCACGTCAAGACTGGCGCCTAGACGGACTTCCTGCGTCTTTGTCAAACCACCCTCCCTATAGTGGAGGGCCCATTGCCTGTTGTGCACGGCTTCGCTTGGTAGGGTTGACGGTACCAACCCGCCATGTGCGTGGGTCCCTACCAACCCGCCATGCGCGGGTCTTGCTGCGAGCCAAGGACTGTGGGAGGGAGCGTGGAGCACGGAGAGTGGCTAGTTACAGAGAAGTGAACGGGCTTGGCGGGGCGCCGCACGTATGTAGGCAGGCGATGCGGTGATTAGCGGTGCGCGAGCGTTGTGCTGGTGCGGACCATGAATGTGATACGTGCTTAAATAAGTACCTAGGCATACCCTAGCTACATTGCACATTCAGTAGTGTACCAACACGGATGTGTCAACAATCTCGCTAAGCCCAGTGCACTTATTCTACTGGGGCGGCCGTGCACTGCACCTGTCCTGCGATTGTGGCCAGCTCACATGGCACCCGCCTCGACGCCCAAATATCCCTCCCTCCCTCCCCCCCCCCCCCCCCCCCCCCCCCCCCGGGCCCTTTTTCACCCCTCGTTCGCCGCCATTCGCCTGTCGCCACGCGCCGCTGTGCTGCTCTTGCTCGGGTCGCTCTCGGATCGGTTTGCTGCTTTCGCCGACCCGACTGACATTATTAAACGCGGTCGCCGAGAGCCGCACCTGCCACCCGCGACTCTGCCACCTCGCCATCTGCGATTCAATCCAGTGCGGGCGCACCAATATTGGCCACGACCGTCAATGCGGCGGTGGTCATATTATCAGGCTATGTGGCGCATCGTCTATGCGCGTAGCCGGCCCAACGACCGTTGCCACGACTTTTTCGCGCCGCTCGTTTAGGAATCAGGTCACAATGACATGCGAATGTGTGCGCTGGCTAGTTTCACACATCTGATAATAATGCTCCGCAAGTTTGAGAAAAAGACGTGCGCAGTAGGGCGTAATTAGCGCCTCGCATTATTTACAATGATGAACATGAATTCGCAACAATCAAGATCGAAGAATGGCAGCTGCTGCTACTAATAGACTGAACTCTACCTTATGAAAGACAATAAGCTACGCTCTGTGGCACCTTATCTTGCTAAGCAGCATTATATATAAATGCGCAGCAAAATACGATGATACACAGAACAAAAATAACTTAATCAACGGCGACATGACGAAAGCGCCCAAAGCTCCATAGACCAGTGTGTGAGTAAGCCCCTTCTCTGCCGCACATCTTCCGCAGCGCCTCACACCGCATCATCGATGTATGTTGCTTGAAGCGTAAGCAAGGAGGGGCTGACTGGAGGCCGTGAGCTGCCCTTGAAGCAGGTCATCCCGTTTGGTGGGAGCTCATCATGTATAAGGTACAGCATGAATGTCCGCTCCAGGCAGACGGTGCCCGTAGTCCGCGTGGAAACCCCGCCGTAGACATCCGTCGACAGCCCGTGCACAGGAAACTGCCCCGTCACCATGCTTGTCCCTGGGAACGCGGCATGCATGGCCTGGCTGTCCTGGTACGGAGTGTTGGGGTCGTACAACGCGCCGTACACAATCCCCGCTGTGCTGGGGTTGCCCAGTGTCGGCAATGGATGCGGCTCCCGAAAGGTCGCCAGCTTGATGGCCTCGGTGGCAAAGATGAAGGTGGCAAACCACACAGGGTACAGATCCTGCGCAGCCTCGAACTCCTCCAGGAGGTACTCGGGACTGAAGCGGCCCGCCAAGTCCTGGCCGTTAATCAACGTGGGGACGGGCGTGCTTAGCAATATAATCTTCCAGATCACACTCCACTGTGTACTGTTTGCTGGCATGTCTGTGGCCAGAAGCTGAGCTGTGTCTTGCACCAGCACAGGGTCGCTGCTGGTGAGATTGGCCACAAGCTCAAACCACGGTGCCCAGGTGCTTGGGTCACTGCCGAGCTGCAGGGGCAGCACATCAAAAGGCTGTCGTCAGTACATCAGTGACAATAAACCAACACTGATATGGACGTGAGCGGTCGGCACAGCATGTCATGCTTTGGGATTGCCATACTGACCCTCTCCCAGAGCGCAATGGGTGGCAGAGGGACAGTTTGTCCATCGGTCGCAGTCACGGCAATGCTGCCGCTGGCCAGGTCGTTTGACAGAGTGTTGATAGTCTTGTACACGTCGCCCTGGATTGCACAGTCATCTGTCTCGCGACAAGCCTCAATAAGATGGTCACAGAACTGCTGCCACCCTTGCCCCATGGAAGTCGACCAGCTCATGACGTTCTGATCGGTGGGGACAGTCGAGTCCAGGATCATCTTGTCCGTGTGCTCGGGAAAGATGGTCGCGTACGCCGCTGCTACTTGGGTGCCTACAAAATGAAAGGAATGGCAGAAAGATACTTGATATACCCCTCATATGTTGGCCGTTCTCAGTAATAATACTACGATAGAACCATGAATGGGGAACATTGCTGGCGGAGCGGCTTACCGTAGCTAATGCCGTAGAGGCTCAGTTTCTCGGCCCCAAGCGCCTCACGGAGGATGTCAAGATCCCTCACCAGCTCGTATGTCCCGCTGCAGTCCAGCCAGTTAGCTGTCTCCCCGTTGCCAAGCTCAATCTGGAACTCCGGAGAGCTTTCGCAGCGGTCCATAGCTTCGTATCTCTTGCGCACGATGTGCAACAGGCGCCCCTTCAAATTAAGGCCCGGCTCGCAGAAGTCCCCGCACTCCTCAAACTCATCCAATGGCAGTGTGCAGCCCTCCGCCTCATCAAAAACGGGGGGGAACTCGCCGTCGAGGCCGAATGGAACGGGGATCCCGGTATAGTTGTCGCCCAACAGAGTATTCAAGCTGCCTTTGTCTAGAAGTGAGATACCGCGCTGATCTATAGCAACCAGGTCGTACTCCTGGATCAGCTGGTCCGCCAAGAGCATCGCTGGGTGGAATATGCCGCATAGCGATCCTGAGCCAGGCCCGCCGCAGTGGGTGAAGAGGAGGCCTTTGGGCGCCGGCTGCACGTCGCAGAAGTGGATGCAGACGTGCACCTGCGTGGTTGGCCAGTTGGGGTCGTGCGCCTTGTTGTGCTTCAGCGGGACAGTCATCATCGCGCAGGTAAGGTTGCCGCCATCCGGGCTCCATCGTAGCACGGAGGGGTCGGGATTAAGGGAGCTCCAGGGGCTGTTGACGGGGCGTTCACTGCTGGCGGCATGCCGCTTCCTGTCATTACTGACTAAATCATCCGAGTTCGGAAACTGGCTGCTGCCGGGCGTCGGCTTAGCCTGCGCCTTGAGCTCACGGATCTCCTGCTCCAACGCGGAAACCTTATCGATTTCGTCGCGGACAAGCGTCTCAAGCTCCTGCCACGCAGCCGCATCAGGGAGGCGCCCACGCTGCTCACTGGCGCCGCTTCCGCCGTCCCCGCTGCTGGACAGCAGAGCACGAGGCTGCCGCGACGCAAACGCCACGGGGACTGTTACCGCAAATGCAATGAAGGATGCGGCCACCACCTCGACGGCATTGCGGGGTCGCATTCGTGCAGATGCCGCTGGATGCTGAGGCTGGACGTGGGCGGAGAAGCGCCTAGCCACCGATGACTTAAAGACACGCCTCAGCACTGAGTTGTTTTTCAGCCGCCGGTCTGTGTGTCGATCAATTAAACTCTGCACTTGCAATGTTCGACTGCCCGTATCGACGACGCTACCAGACGGACATAAGCTTCGAGTGCTTCTGCTGATACATTAAGCGGCCTTATTACACTCTCGTCCTCGAGGTGCGCCTGTCGGTCGGGGGAAGGGTGTTGGGCGCTCTGCTATGTAATTTGCCGCGGTCTCCGATCCGGGACCTGTAGTCGCACGGCGAAACTCGTCTCGCGTCACGCGAAGCAGCCCGCCGCCGCGGGCGGCGCGGAACGGCGCGCGTGCTGCGCTGCGCTGCGCTGTATACTGTTGATGCCAGAGCATCACCACTCATACCCTTACCCGTACACGGCCGCTGCTCGTATTCATCGGGACTGGCTAAACGGCCGCCGTCGTAGACGTTGCAAGGGTTTCACTGGTGCCTGTCCTGCCCCGGGGGCAAAAAACCAATTTATGGTGACTGAGAATAATAAGGATTTTGAGATGTGCACAAAATCCGGGACCAGAACGGGACCAGACGATCCGGGACCAGACGTCTAGTCTAGTTTCAATTGTAAAATATTACGCCTCGCCCTATTGTGAATGCCCTACTCTAGCAGTGTAATAAATTTCTTACGCCTCGCCCACATCCATCCAAGTGGCCGCCAGCCCAGTCAGCGTCCCGGCGTCATCACCGCATCCGCGCCACGCTGGTGCCAGAGCATCAGCACAACTTGTAAGGATTACTTCATCGGTTAATCCTTATGTATGGATGGTCGCTATTCGTATTCGTAGCGACTACTGACTGATAGCAAGCACCGCATAGCATAGCATAGCAAAACCTGTGTACTGCCGGTTTTAACTTATGGGTGTGAAGTATGGGGCATGGATAGAACTAGCGGCGCAAATAAATTACAAACTGTACTCAATCAGTGCTTGCGTTGCCTCATTGGGGTAGGTAAAAACTCCCCTGGGGTAGCCACTGCACCGATGATGCGGGAATTGGATATTGCGCCCATAGAGGCTACGGCCGCTGCGGCACGGGCTCGGGCGTTCCTTAAAGCATCCGACTTGAATACATGTATAACCCATTTAGTAGATCAGCCAAGTCGGGCGCGCCCTAACACGTGGACGTCGGGGACTGTGCGGTGGTTAGATCGACTAGCTAGGGCGAACGTAGGGCTAGCTGAGGGGGCGCACCTTCCACTTGAGTGGAGGTCACTAGCCGCGCGCGATGCCGCTAAGCTAGTAAAGGCATCGGTGTAGGCGCGTTACGAATCGTCGGTATCGTTAGCACGCAATAACACCTGGGGTATATATGTCCAGGCGTCCTATGCGTCAAACCCGTTGCCACAGTACGGTGTGGGTGTCCCCGCGGGGGTTGTGGCCGGGTTGCACATTATGATACAATTACGCACCCGAGTATTTCCCACCGCCCGCCGATTGGCCCGGATTCATGCCATGCCTGAGCGGTTTCTTGAACACTGCCCTGCATGTGGCGGAGGTGAATCTGAGACTATCGAACATATGTTGGTGGAGTGCCCGCGGTGGGGGTATCACCGTCATAATTTTGGGTTGTTAGTTCCGGAGTTCAGGGATTTTATTAGTAGTCAGGTTAGTGCGTCAACGCCTGAGGACTTAACTGCCTTTATTTTGGGCGGGGTCCCCCCCTCCCTTCACGGCGCCCTGAATTTTACTGGGAATGGGAATTTTTTCCAGCTATGGCGTCGGGCCCTCCCTCACATTGCCTTTTTTGTTGCACATGTATCGCACTCCCGAAATGCTTTGCTCCGCGGGTTGGGGCTTGCCCCAACTCGCATTACTCGAATGGGCCGACGCCCAAACGGGTAGGGCGGACCTTTCGTGGTCAGTGCCGGGTATTTTGATGGCAGTGTTTTAGACGGTGATCCAACAGTGTTGGAAATTCCGTCACTGGCCTCCAATTAGTCTTGCGAAATGCTTCGGCAATTTGCTTGATGACTATAACGGAGCGTCGCCTACCCAGGGCTTTCCGTAACTGGATTGCTGCCTAAACGGCCGTCGTAGAGACGCTGCAAGGGTTTCACTGGTGCCAGTCCTGTCCCGGGGGCGAAAAAAAAAAAGCAAGCACCGCCGAAATCTCCAGAATAGATTTTAATCAACAGAGTCGCTACCCGTACTAGAGTCGACAATTGGCGGCGACAGCTCCATCCGCATTTGAGACCATAGATGCCGCTAAAAATGCTCTCTCATAAACTGTGGGAAAAGTAAAGTACACAATAAAGCTCACCCCGGGACGTCGGCCGAAGCCGCCCCAGCACTTTAAACTCTGATATTATTTCAACGCCTTCTGCTGCTAGCTCATGTAAATATATATTATTTCAACTAGTCGTGTGGCTATACTGCTGCTCTATACACACGCTCAGTCGCTGTACGAGTACCCGTATGTAGTGACTGTACTGAAGTCGCTATCGCCCGGCGCCGCGACTGCTAGCACAGTCCCCCTACCAGTAAGAATTACTAAGCGTCTGGCACCTGCGCGGCCGGCTTCTTCGTTGCAAAACAGTATCATCAGGCAGTAAATCCTGATTAATACACAATTTTTTCATTATGATTTTATCACTGGCTATGTATTAACCCCAGCGGTACAGTGATGACCGACCACCCTGTCATCAGTCTGACGTATGTAGTCGCTACACGTGTTCACACGTGTCGCGCGTTTACAGTTTCCAGGAATTATGACCATTTTCAACACAGCAATAAAAATTTCCAGGTATCGCGCCGGACCCTCCCTCACAGCATATTTAAAATACTGTCTTTATAATAATGTTTGTTGCACAAATGTACGCGGGTACCTGTATTGTACCGGGTAGCGGGCGCTTAAAACGCAAAACCCTATGCCCTTAAAAACTTTAAAAACCCTGAAACCCGCTAATCTGTAGTCGTTGTCTCACTCCCGAAATGCTTTGCTCTGCGGATGGGGCGGCTTTCCCGCCCTACTTGCATTCCTCGAATGGGCCGACGCCCAAATGGCCAGGTACGGTGGGGCAGACCTTTTGTGGTTAGTGCCGTGGGTATTTTGATGGCAGTGTCCTAGACGGTGATACAACCGTGTAACTAGTGCATGGCTCGTCCAAGAGTGCAAGTTGTATATATATATATATATCACATGTTGTCTATATGCTACAGAAAGTAGCGGCCCAATACTGTAGGCTGAAATGTCGTGATGACTACGAGAGCGTTTGGGGAGGTCTACGGTGGCCCAAATAGGATACCTAAGTTGGACCAATCGGGTCGGCAAATTGGTCAGTGCAATGCGGCCACAATTCTCAACCTGGCTACCGATTCACCAGGAGACAATCTATCAAGCTCAAGACCCGTGTGGCCGCCCTTCGTGGGCCGTGTCAAGCCCTTGCCCACGGCACATTACACCAACGGAGGGCCATGCAGTTTGTAAGTTCGGTGAAGTCATGGAGTTTGTCGCGAACAACACATTCCGCATCGTGTGGGACGACGGCATCCACCGAGCCGCCCCCGTCGCCACAGAGCATCATGCAACTCGGCAATCGTCCCCTCAGCGACAACGCCACCAAGTCCGCCCGCTGCACAATGTGTTGCGTTGACGACGACTACAAGGTGGGTTGGACTCACCTCGTGCATGTGCCCGCCGGAGTGTGAAATATCTCTGTCCATCCCGAGCACGAGGCACAAGGGCATCGAGTGTTGGAGCCGCCACCGCCCCATGGCCGCAAACGTGAATGAGGCGTACGGGGTCAACCGCTGTACCGACTATGTCGCAGCTGATCAACCCTCCCCGTTACCAAACCCGACACTGCAAGACTTTCCTACCCTTCCCCGGTCGGTTGCCGGCCTTTTGGTTGCTCCTCCGCAGTGCCATGGCCGGAACCGGTGCTGTGATGTTGGCTCAGCGATATGAGCTACATCATCTTAGAGGGTGCGCCGCGACTCTTTGTGAGGAGATCATGTTAGGGTAACAACCCTAGATCTCGACCTCACTAAATGCCCTCCTACGCTATCTCATTGGCACTGCTAACTAGATTACCATACACGCTTGACAGCGCCGGCGTGGCATCCCGCCGACTGCTGAATATATACCGCAGCGCAGACCACCTTGTAAATAATTCACTTCTCACCACCAACAACTTTGGAGCCGACCATCTCGCCACACTCTTAGGAGCGCGAAATACGTTCATGATGCTGACGCGGCCCGTGTCGTATACTCGCGTTGAATATATGCAATTCATCATATCTGGACGAGATACTAGTCTTGCGCAGTGCTTCGGCAGTTTGCTTGATGGCTATAAATTATTAATCATCCTTAACGGAGCGTCGCCGAGCTGAATCTCTACCAAGACGGCTGTCGTAGACGCTGCAAGAGTTTCACTGTTGCCAGTCATGTCCCGGGGGGAAAACTGTGTTGCTGTAAACCTCGCAGGCTTAGATATGTTTTCATCTAGCGACTGCGTCTATACCACGGTAAAGTAGACCCGAGAAAGATAACAGGTACATATATCCCGACATGTCATCTCGGCACTTGATGATATGAGAGCGCGGGACCGCGCCAGAGCATCTTTGTTTCCCCAGCCGGGAAGTGTTATCGTTAGTTCATTTCGACCCCCTCATTCAAAGATTTTACCATCTCGTCTGTGCGCTTTTTTTGCCAACGGCTTGAATCAGCTTTAGCAGAGCTGCTCAGGGAGTCACGCCCGCAGCTCGAAAATTTCTGCAGGCAGCAGGCCGATACTGCCACCGGCTGCCTTTCAGGCGGCATGCACAACACGGCCAGTAGTTGCACTGCATGCGGTAGAGGGCTTGAAACCGCTGCGCGCACGAGATGTGCAGAGCGTTTCCAGCCGACAGATGCCCCCAATCTTCGGTCTTCGACTCGCAACGCAGATGGGCGGCTGTCGGGGGGGCGTTATGTACCTGTAAACTTGAGGTGAGAAAGAGACCCGGTATAAGTTGTTTTTAGCGACACAGGGCCAAAAAAGAATGATGATGAAATCCATCGACGAATGCCACGCTCACATACTCGTCGCACAATTCCGGTAGAACATGAGCGTTGCTAGGGCCCCGAAAGCCAGATATTAAGGCCGTACTTTTCTTTGCAGCAGAAGGGGCAGACGGTGAACCGCGTCTTACCCCCCCCCCCCCCCCCCCCCCCCACACCCTCGCTCCGCCCTGCGCCAATCCTCATCAACACAGAAGCGCACCATTTGAGGGCGGTTCCAGTCAAATGCCCGGGCGGCTGCAAAGGAAAAAGCTCGCTTTGAGTAGTTGCTATTACCTTGCCCGTGGGTAAAATACACAGCAAACGCCCAGCAAACTGCTTTTAGTGTCACTGCGCAAGTACACTTTAGGGTAGCCAATAAACACATGCGGCAGGACAAATGCAGCTAAATCTATTCAATAGGGCGTGAAGAGCTTTGACACGTTTAAAATGGGGCAAACTCAGTCATGAGAACATGAATCAAGGAACTACAGCTCCATGAGCCTATTTCTCGGGGTTGCAACAGCAAAGTCTCGGACTACATGGCGATGGTACCTATTATGAATGGCTGCAGGCGGATGCATGCACTACATCTCCGGCACATCTCAGGCGTTGCAGAGGAGGCTGCAGCGCGCCCTTAGTAAAACATGCTCGAGACCTCCTGCTTGGCCTTGGCTGCAGACGCCCGGTACTTGAACACCGAATCCTCTTGCTTCTTCTCCGGCGGCTGCGTCTGTTTGATGAATATGTGCTTCTTCCCGCTCTACAGCGCAACGCCGTGCCACGATATGCCCACACAGTAGTGTGCGTGTGTGGACCGGGGGAGGGGGGGGGCTTCAGCAACCAGTGAGCATCTGA
>VCJN01000930.1:0-16056 GCA_006384855.1 Tetraselmis striata
TGCTTCAACACCCCAAAATTGACGTAGAAAACTGCCGTAGAAACGAGCACAGTCACCTCCAACACATATCGTTGTGAGTCGACCCCCGCTCGAGGTATAATAATTCTATAGCATGCTCTCTGCTGTCCCCATCTCCCATCTTCGCGCCTCGCCTACCGTGTGGCGGTCCGCGCCCGTCCCCGACCTCCCTCACTTCGTGTTTTTTGTTCTTGTGGGTTGCCAACATGCTCATGCTCTGTAAAGCACTGCGATGTAACCCAAGCCAAGGCGCCTTTTCCGCAAGCCACACAGCCCCATCCCTTTGAAATGATCTAAACTATAGTTTATGGGGTTTCCCAACAATTTAATTGTCCTAGTACGACCCGTCCCGTCTGTTGGCAGTTTCAACCGATTAAGTGCCGGTACCATCATGTTTCAGTACGGGCTGCTCCATTGCCCGCGAGCTGTGCGCTCCAGGCCGGAGAGCTACTAAGGACAACCACTCCATCGGCTCGCGTGCCATCGTCCAACTCACTTCCTTCGGCAGCGGCTTCGCGTACTTGTGCGCGCGAGGGTCGCAGAGGCTGATCAAGTCCGCACGGATGAGGTTCCTTCCCCGGTAGTGAGTCGTCGTGCCGCGCACATGCGTTACATCATCAAGCAACGATAGACACCCCCTCGGTAGTGTGGGTTTCCCGACCTGAGCGCCCGAAGTCATCTTCCGTTCTTGCCCTTGCTTTGCAATTGGGACGTTTTCGGGAAGCAAGATGCGCACGGTATGGAATTAGGGCTGGGGGGTCCCCCGGGGGGGGAGGGGGGTTAAACCTCAACATCCGAAGCCGAGTTGAAGTACGGGCTTCGTGGGCTCCCGCAGCGGAGAAACCTCTCGCAGTATTCAACTATTGAGGCTAGGTAAGGCGGACGAAGCGCTTGGTATACCATATGGCCGCTAGTCGTCACGGTTGTCAACCACGGCAACTAAGCTTCTCGCAACAAATCGGCGCGGACGGAGGACCCGTGTCGTCAAGATGGCCCCTTGCCGTCCTGCTACTGCAACACACTTCGACCCGGCCCGCGTGTCGTCGCAGCAGGGCGTCGTCCAAATAGCAACGAGTGTTACACGTTGTGGTTTTCCGAAACTACCCTCGTAATTCGTCCGTTCCGGGGATGGCGCCGCTCTTGCGCTTGTGTTTTGAGAGAGCTCGTTGCCCTTGCCCTCGCGCCGCAACAACGTTATTTGTTGTGTTTGCAGTGTTGGGAAGCGTCGGCGCGTCGTCCTGTTGCAACGTCGTCGTCGCAAGGACCACGACAACCTGCAGCTGCCCGCCCAGGGGGCAGCTCTACCACTTGGCGTGCTCGATATCTCGTGGTGACCCCTAGCTATCCGACCCCGGGTAAAGAACCTCGGCGGCCGTCGCTGGTTCGGCAGCGGCGGCCGCGCGCCTCGTCGTTACCCTCGCCCCGACACTGGCATCGTTACGGGGCGGCGTAGGCTACTAGAGCCTCTGCGCCGGCCAACCCGTTCCCGACGTCAAGACATCTCATCTTTGACAACACGAGCCATTTATGACAACACGGGGCCCAGCTCCGCCACTTAACGCGACATGTGCATTTCGTGGCGTCATATTGTAGGTCTGCAACTAGTGAGGTGCTTGGCAGCCGTCGCCGGTGCACTCCGCACCGCACTCCGCACTCCGCACTCCGCACCGCTCCGTCGCTGGTGCATTCCGCACCGCACTCCGCGAGACCCGCGCCGACTACTTACCGAGTCGGCGGGTCGATCTTCTGCGACGTCGCCGGCAACCGACCCCGACACACGTAACCATTGCGGCACAACCACACCAAGTCCCACGTGCCCGCGCCCCACAGATGAGTTGTTCGTTTCCGGTGCCGCCCCTCCTGCGAGGCGGCGGGGCGACCGCCGTGGGTGATGACAGCGGTCGTACACCGCCGTCATCGCGCGGGGTTGCGTGTTGTTGTTCACCGGTACTACCCTTTTGTGGTTGAGGACGCGGCCGCCTCGGGAAATCCGCAATGACGGTGGTCTACATCTTCGCGGTGTTGCTTGCTGTGCGCAACTTCCTTGGCGGGCCTTCCGCCCCGACTCCGTGCTTCCTTCGTGGTCAGTCCGTCCAAGCTCTTAGGAACTTTGTTACCAATCAGCCTGCTGAGTTCCATCACATGTCGCGCATGCGGCGGGGGTTGTTGCAACGAGTCTATGCTTGCGTACATTATGGTATACCTGCGCGGCATTCTCTCTGCCGGAGTGAAGACGGCCAAGTCTAATATGCGTCTGCCCGTGCTTGTTCCGCACCCTCGTCTGTTGGTGCTTCCACCTCGCAGTTGCTGCAGTGGACGTTTTTATTGCCTTTTCGGGTGATTTCGTGATCGCCTTTTGCAGCTAGCACATTATTTTTATTACATATGGGCTTTCACAAAATAAAGCGCACTACAAACACATTATTATTGGTCGCTCAAATTGTAACGGCTTTTGTTATGAGTCAGTAGTACGAGTATACGACAAATACCACATAATGTGGTTCAATATATTTTATACGCGAACCGCCACGCGGTACCGCCAATGCCAGAACGGGTACCACAAAAACGTCAAACCCTAGCGCTACTCACTACTCGCTACTCCGCTACTGCCGGTGCTGCGCCGCCGATAGAGTGTTTGTCTTCCACTCGCTCACTGCCCCCCCCCCCCCCCCTCCCCCCCCCCGCTGCCGCGTCGTTGTACCCATTGTCGACGGCAAACGGCAAACGTGGACATTCGCGCAAAGTCATCAGGTTCCCCCTGCTGGGACGCTGACAGCCTGGTTTGAGACCCTGTAGCAGCGCAGGTCGTGCAGAGATGAGTGACGAAGGGGTGAAGGCGATACAGCCGTTCATGCAGGTGCGCGGCATCCACCAGCCAAAAGCTTGCTATGCATCCAGCGCAAGTGCACATCCCGTGCCACTGACTTCCCCGGCAGCATGGGACCTGCGTGCAGTGGCTGCTTAGCAAGCTGTGTTTCTGCTTTGGGAGCACAGAGAGCGGACGAGGTATCCAGTGCCGATCCCAAAGTTGCGTACTACTGCAGGCTTCATGCTGTCGAAGAGGTATGGGCCTCAGCACATACCCTCTATCAGTGCAGTTTTCGCGCATCCGACAAAAGCCGTCAGCTAGGGTGGCGCTTAGAAGTGCCTTCCACCGTGTGCATCTCGCAGGGTATCCGATATCCGCAGCGATCTGCAGCCCTCATGGCTGAAGTGAAGTCTTTGATGAGCCAGCTAGAACTGGATAAACCAAAGGTGCGGGCCAAAGCCGCAGCATAGCTGTGCCATAGTGGTTCTTTGAGAAGCTGTGCTGACGGCATCACAGCGACTGTCCCGCAGATCGACTTGTCTGACAAGAAGGCTGACCATGATCATTGTGAAGCCTTTGCTGTGAATGTATTTAATCGGTATGGCGACCTGTGTGTGTGCATGGCGTGCATGCCATGGATTGAGTGAGGTGATCCCATGCGGGTGAAGTGTGCTGTGTGGACTGACGATGTATATGCTGTGACAGGGCTGACAAGGTTGATCGTGCGGGGAAGGCCAACTTGTCAACTGCTCGTGCCTTCTATGCCGCTTCATTGTTCCTTGATGTATGTTGCTGTGGCATGGGAGGGACGTCAAAGAAACGGCGTGCAATAGTGTATGTTCCCATCCGCGCCACCACCGGAGGCTAAGAAATTTTCTTTTATGATCAGGTGCTCAATCACTTCGGTCCTATCGATGCTGACCTGGCGACGAAGCAGAAGTATGCGGTGTGGAAGGCGACTGATATCCGCAAGGCGTTGAAGGAGGGGCGCCAGCCCACAGCTGGCAGCCCAGCAGATGTAAAGATCTGTGCGTCCTCCCCCCCCCCCCCCCCCCCATCCCCCTCTAGCCATGATGCTTCAGAAGGCCGCGACCACGCAATGAGGAGTTGCTCTCACTGTCTTGCGGTGCTTGAACATTGCAGTTTTCAGGCCTGGGGCAAAAATCCTGTTTGCCGCGGAGCCCACTGACTCTCCAGCACAGGGAACTGTTGCGAAGGTGGAAGTTATCGGTGGGTGCTGCCCACCTGCAGTGCGCACCCTGTGCTCTATCGGACTCAGTATAGTTGGCGGAATCAGTATGCCATGGCAGTGTGCATCAGCTGGGAACTATGTGCAAAATGGCGTCGTTCTTTCTCCTGCACATCCAGGGCTGGGAGACGCATTGTCCCTTCCAACGGGTCGTCTCTCTGATTGCAGGCGGCGAGCCGCTGTACACCGTTGCGCTGAAGGACACGTTTGTGCAAGCACCCATGAGCTGCTTGGCATTGGAGACAAATGTGGGTGAGAAAGTCTCGTACGTTGTGGGAGACACCGAATTCAGTGCAACTGTTCAATCCATGGAGCTGCAGCATTGGTGCGCCCCCCGTCTCATGGTCACTTTACTAAGCAGTATATCTGAGGCTGAGGAAGCACTTGTATATTGACCTGCTTCTCCGGTGACACTCCTGTTCATCATGTTTGGATGTCCTGCGCATGAACTGGGCACATTGCTTTGATGATAGTCCATGCACTACGGCGCCATGCGGTGAGACTCTTGGCCGTACTCGCTCACTTTTCCCAGGCCACCATCGTATGTCATCCAGCTGGAGGACGGGACTGTGAAAGACACGGGCCCAGATCGCATCTGCCAGCCCCCACTACCGCCCAGCACAGTCCCCGCCCCGCCCGAGTCCACCATCCCGCCACCACCCCCTGTGCCCCCGCCCTCCACGAGCCAGCCGCCGGCTCAGAGCAAGTCTGCCGCACCGCCCCCGACCAAGCCTGCTCCGCCACCTCCCGCATTCTACCCGCCGCCGCCGCCACCAAAGACCCAAGCCTCTGTGCCTCATCCCCCGCCAGCAGCAGCAACTGCAAGTGGGGGTGCTCCACCGCCCTTGCCGCCCGCGGCCCTGCCGCAGGTACAAACCCCCTCCCCCCTTTCTCAACTCTTGGTCTGCATCATCATCTCCACGAACCTGTGGGTTGCAAGCACCATGTCACTGCTGCAAATGACCGCATCCCGTCTGGCCTGCAGAGCCCGGGAACCGCGGGTTTCAAGCCCGACGGTCACAGGATAGGCGCTGCGAAAAAGCTGGCCAAAAGCGCCGCCAGCTCATTGGACTTTGACGATGTAGCAACGAGCATCAAGCTTCTCACGGAAGCTCTCAGCTTGTTGACCAACCCAAACCACAAAGTCAAATAATCAGCGCTGACGGCTGGTGGTTCCTGCGCCGCTCTTGAGCTAGCGCATTGTAAATGTACGCGAAATAACAGGATGAGGGCCTCTCAAGGGAGGTGGCAGACAGGTACAGGTACAGGTCTGGCATGGCAGGGTGAAGAAACAGTTCCTGAGGAAGGGCATGTTGAGTGTCCCCTGTGGAACCCCCCCCCCCCCCCCCCCCCCCTCCCCCTCCCCCCCCGCTTCCTGGAAGGGCAATGCAGACCTGCGTAGCTGCAGATAGTGTCTGAGTCATGGCGAGCCTTGTTGCTGTGTGTTGCGTTACAGGTCAGCAACGCCTTTCATGCATGCCAGCGCATCACTTGTTGGGCTTGGAGCTCATCTCAGTGGGCAGGAAATATAGGTTCAAGGATATGCAGGCAATGACGATACCCATGAAGAGCTGCAGTGTTGGCTCGAGATTGAAAAACCAGATGGAGAGCAGCGCAGTGATCATCATCGCGCTAGATGTGGCATACACCTTCACGATCGTGTCTGCAAACTTCATAATCCACGACACAGACATGCCTGCGAAGGCAAAGTTGAGGACGATCAGAACGGTGACCCAGTTGTAACCGTCGAATGCGTTGGTCAGCCAGCAGCCGTTCTGGAAGCCGCTCTGGATGTCATCATACGTGAGCCGCAGGGCGTTGAACAAGGTGCCGAATCCATAGAGCAGGACATTCTGCCAGTACAGGTTGTCGTTGTTCTTCTTCATGAGGAACTCGGTGTAGACACCCGCGAAGGCAGAGAGCCAAGCACTGAGGATGCCAAACATGTACCCAATCAAGGGCGCAGCCAGGACTTTCCCGCATCCGCTGATTTGGCTCGTCGTGGCTGCACACATGAGGAGAATGAGCGCGAGCCATTGAATGCGGCTCAGGTGCCTTTTCAGAAACACGCGGAACAGGAACCCGGTGGTAACGATCTTGAGATTCCCTAGGATCTGATACGTCGCCGCATCAACATACTGAATGGTGTAGAACTGGACGTTGTTGTGGAAGAGGTAGATCAGTGATGGGATGGGGAACAGGCGGATGCTCTCCCACGCCACTGTCATCTGCAGCAGCGCGCAACATCCAGAGCTGTCAAAGCAGGCAGCGCGCTTGGCGAGCGGCTTGTATGGATATGATGCGCACGCCTGCCATGCTGCGGACACAAGCACGCCCCTGCCTGCTGGGCATCTGCATCTGCATCGTTCGCAATGATAGCGAGTTAATCGCCATGGCTGACGCACCTGAGTTCCCTTAGGATCTGCTTGTTTCGCTGAGTATAGCATGTAGGCCGAGATGATCAGCTTTGTGAGCTCCGAAAACAGCGGCACGGTGGCGACGTTGTATGGATACTTCCCACCCACCTTGGACGCCTGCACCAGCAGCACCCACCACCCTGAGAGCGCCACCTGCATTTCTGCACTGCCATTCTCACGGTGATACAGTGTAGCCCCTGCAGCATGTATAGTTTTGTCGCGTCACCGCACCGCCATCATGATTCCTTGTGAGCACGTCAGGAGAGTCAGGCCCATAGCGACGGTGAGCTTCCTGGTGGAGGTCATTTCCGCCGGCATCTTGTCCCGCCGTCGCAGATTGACGCCTGCTGGAGTGATCTCTAGCAGCGCAAGCAGGGGCAGCGATATCAGGACCAGGCTGGAGAAAAGATCCAGCCAGCCGCGGGTAAGGGAACCCGGTGGACAGACGGAGGCACGCGCGCCGGTCACGTGGTAATCGTACACGAATATAGCAGTAACCGCTATCTCTCCGCGGTGCGGCGAGCTTGGGAGCCGGTCGAGGCTCATCTTGCAGCAGGTTGGAAGACGAGGGGAGTGGGGAGCGCCCAGCAGACCCTGCGATGGGTATAGCGTTGAATGCCTGCGGCCCCGCACCACCCCGCTGAACGCGCTCGGCACCCGCGAAACGTGATACCCCGACCGGGGGGCAGGCCCTCTTTGCATGCATTTAGCCCGGGATGACCCCACGGACGTCCGGTACGCGTGTGGGAGCCCGCCATGGCGCGGCGACTTGCCACGGGCAACTTACCGGGACCCAAGAGCTGCGCGTGTCGAGCAACCACGGGAGGCGAGGCAGCTCCACAGTATGACTGCGCTGTTGTGATGCCCTGGCTCGCTCTGACGCTCAGATGGGGTTCCGGAAGGCGGCTGCGAGCGAGAATCGCTCGCACTGGTCGTACTGGTACAGCGGTGTAATCCTTCCGCGGCGCGAGTTGGCACACTACTTTCTGTTGTCCCGCCGACCCGACGACCGAGCATGAGCTGAACGAGCGCGAAGCGCGCGGGTCAAAGCAGCAATGCTATCAAAGCCGTCCTTGCCGCAGGCGCAAGATATAAGGAGCGCGCGGTTGCGCGCTTTTGAGCGATATGACTGCTTTTCCTTTTTCCGTCTCCGGGACAGGAATGGCAACAGTAAAACCCTTCCAGCGTCTAAGACGGCCGTTTCAGCAGCGATTCAGTTACCGAAAGCCCTGGGTAGGCGACGCTAAGATATAGTCAACAAGCAAATCGCCGATGCATTCTGCCAGACTAATTGAAGCTGAGTTACGAATTTCCAACCCTTCGTGGTCAGGGCCGGGTATTTTGATGACTGCTTATTTTAAATATTGTAATTCATTATTCAGAATTTACTACCTGTACCTCGTACGAATTTTTTATGACATTATAACTAACAGTACCGTACGAAAGTATGAAGACGGGCTGCGTCATCTACTACTCATCTGGTGCATCGGATGTAGAAATTATTTTGCGACGATTTCAAGGATAAGATACAATGTACTATAAATTTGATCTCGTCCTGCCTGATCACCTGTCGATAATCACGGTGACCATGCGGCTTGATTGCTGACGCTGGACGCTTCGGGTAGACAGCGGGGCAAGGAAGCGCCGACAGGCTGACAGCAGCGCGCTGCTCCTCGCGCTCGCGCCAAACGCGTCGACAATCCCCGCCATCGTCTGCGTGTCACCCTGAGAGTAATCCTCCCGCAACTGGCAGCGACTAGCCACGAGAGCCCCGCTCTACTCGGCAGCGACCTGCGCCACGGATGTTCGGCCAGCAGGCAGCATCTTGACGTGTCGAGGACTCAGTCTTCCGGCAACCTACCCAGGCCGAGGCAAGCGCGCGGTCACACTATGAAGCCAGCTGCTGCTGCCGGGGTCCCCGCTGCTGCCACACCATCCCTATTTACCAGACATGCGCCCCTCACCCCTTTGCGCTCATTCGTCAGCCGCCGCTCGCTCGCCGGGGTTTCTGCCCTAGGACATGCCCATCGGTCGGAGGGATCCGCGCTCGCGGGAGTTTTCGCAGCTTCCAGGCGACCAGCGACCCGCACAGCGGCGCCGGTGACTGTCCGCAACGACGGAGGTGCTCTCCGGGCTGTCACCCGCTCGCCCACTCGGTGCACAGGACGCTGCACCGTTGTGTGTTTGCCAGGCGTACATAGTGTCACGCAGGGCGGCATGTTCGGTCGACGCGGTGCGGCAATGAACGAAGGATCGCTTTGGCAACGCACGCCCACGAGGGGTGGGGCGACCATGGCCAGAGCCGGGGTCGACCCACTGATTCCCCTGGGTTACGACTTCCTCACCTTCCTGGCGGCCACTGTCCTCGTGGTCCCGCTTTTCAAGCGGGCTAACGTGTCGCCCGTGCTGGGGTACCTGTTTGTGGGCGTTATACTCAATCAGCTTGGGTAGGCTGCCCCTGCGAAATCCCCGATAATATGCTTGCCCTCCAACTCTATGTCATCCATCCATCCACAGCTCCAGCCAGTCATAACTGTTCAACACTGAATGCACAGGCTGTTCCGGAGCGTGGAAGAGATAGAGAAGCTGGGCGAGCTCGGTGTGCTATTTTTGTTGTTTGAGATGGGGCTGGAGCTCTCGGTTGATCGGCTGAAGGTAAGCAGCGCTGGTGTCGCTTCACGAGCTTGTGCATGCCCAGAAACACAGGGGCGGCATTCTGGCGGTGCGTGTGCTCAGGCTGGAATTATCCTTGCAGGCACTGTCGAAGTATGCCTTTGGCATGGGACTGCTGCAGATGGTTCTTTGCACAGCCGCATTTACAGCATTTGCTCTGCCGGTTGGGCATGGCCTGGGGTCCATGATTTTGGAGGGCCTCTTTCATGCGCCGCAATCGCTGGTTGGGATCAGGCGGGTGGATGAAGCCATCGTGATTGGGTACGCGCTTTCTCTGTCATCGTCAGCGTTCGTCCTGCAGCTGCTGTCCGAGAGGGGCGAGCTTGCGACGCGATTTGGCAGCGCCACTCTCGGCATCCTGCTTTTCCAGGACATTGCCGTCGTTCCGTTTCTGGTGTTGTTGCCACAGGTTGCTCAGATGGTAAGACCGCCACAGCTCTCCGGGGCGTTTTCGTGCTCGCTCCTTCCTCGGAGATTCACATGGACTCACATCATGCGTTTTGGTTCTGTGCCAGAGTGGAGACGCAGACGGGATGAGCTTACTGTTGGGGCTCGGACCTCAAGCCGTGAACGGTGTTGGCTTCTTGCTGGCCCTGCTGGTGGCCGGGCGCTTTATCTTGAAACGAGTATTCGAGGTGCGCCCCCCGCGCCTCTCCCAGCGCCTTCCAGCTCGTTCTTTTGAATCATCTGCCGCGCTCTGCTGAGCATACTCACGCAGCGGGTGCCAATCTATGCTGACCCCCGTGCGCCCACCAGACGGTGGCTTCTTCAAACAGCCCGGAGACCTTTGTGGCAGCCTGTCTGCTGACCGTCACAGGTGAGCATCCCCGCAGAAGCCTGCCATTAAACATTTATGCAGTCTTTCTGGAAGGCAGCCAGCTCGGCAGCACTGTCATCGGCACTTACTCCTGCTGTCGCCGCCCTCCTTTCGGGGTGTAGGTTGCTCAGTTGTCACCCAGTCATTGGGATTCAGTGACACGCTCGGGGCGTTTCTGGCTGGCGTCCTTCTCGCAGAAACCAACTTTCGCACTCAGGTGCGATACTGTTTGGTATTGCGGCTTTGTGGATGGATGTATGCATGACCTGCGCTGCATTCTTTGCCTGTGTGGGTGCCGTCCTCATGCTCATCTCACTGCCTTACTCGTGCAGGTGGAAGCTGACATCCGGGCCTTCCGCGGCATCCTCCTCGGGCTGTTCTTCGTCACCACTGGGGCATCGATCAACCTCCAGCTTCTGTTGGAGCAGTGGCCGGTTGTCTTCGCGCTGGTGCTTGGTTTGCTGGGCATCAAGTCACTGCTCATCTCTGTCACAGGGCCACTCTTTGGCTTAACCAAGTACGCCTTGTGCCACGCGTTTGAGTCAACATGGCATAAGTACAAGGGGGGGCTGCCACCATTCCTGTGTCTGACACCACCTATGGTCATGTGTCCGTGCGCTCCGACAGGGCGGAGAGTGTGCGGACGGGCTTGCTGATGTCCCAGGGTGGGGAGTTTGCCTTCGTGCTGCTGTCTCTTGCCAGCACGCTGGAGGTGCTTCCGCAGGAGCTCAACAAGCTACTCATCATAGTGGTGGTCATTTCCATGGCGCTGACGCCCGTGCTGGCTGAGCTCAGCCAAGTGCTGGGCGACCTCTGGGAAGAGCCGGCAGAGAATGGTGCCACGGGTGCCCCGTTGAAGCCGCAGAACGACGACGCAGTCGTCATCTGCGGGTTTGGGCAGATGGGGCAAGTCCTGGTCAACATGTTGGACTCGCCCATGTCCCTCGTGTCAAACCCAGGCTATGTGGCATTTGACCTGGACCCCTCCTGCGTCAATGCCGCGCAAGGCATGGGATTCCCCGTGTACTACGCAGACGCGACGGCGCCCAGAGGTGAACCTCCCCGCCCCCCCCCCCCCCCCCCCCACCCCCCAAACACAAAAATCACAACGAAACACGCACACGCACCAAAACACGTACGCTCCAGAGGCTCACGATGTCCCCCTCTTTCTGCCAGGTACTGCACACCATTGGCGTGGAGCACCCGAAGGCAGTGATTGTGCCTGTACCCTGAGATGGAGCGCGCCCTATTCACCGTTGCCAACTACCGGCGCGCCTTCCCAGATGTTCCAATCTTTGCTCATGCAGCCGACCTATGGTAAGTGGCAGCAGGCGCCAGCCTATCCGGATTGACCCCGCGAGCCTGGAACCTTTTGCCTTTTGCTGCCTTGAGGGCAGCCGCCCAGCCATGTCATGCGCACTCTGGCTTCTCACACTCGGGCGCGCTTCCGAGTGTGCAGGAACACTGCAGCCCTCAAGCGAGCCGGCGCCACCACTGTGGTCTCGAGTAGCACAGATGCCGCAATCAACCTCGGCATGTCAGTTCTTTCAAATGTTTGTGGATCGTCAGAGCGGGACGTTGTTTACCTTGGCAACCTGATCGGCCGATCCTGGAAAAGCGGTGAGTAGGACGCTGTTGTATATATCCCCGCCATCCGGGAAGGAGGGCATGCCGCTGCCCCAGTCACGGGCGAGCATGGATCTGTGCTTTAGCACGGATCGCCCGCTGCCCGCTTGAATGGAATCCTGACGAAACTCATTGCGGCTTGGTTGGGCCTCAGGGTTGGCGGGCTGGAGCAGGCCATGGGAAAGCTGGAGGATAAGAGGTCTCTGCCCGCGAATGAGATATCGGACATGTCTAATGAGTTGAAGACGGTTGTATGAACAGGACGTGTCGTCCCTAGACGGCGAGGTCACCGCGCGGGGGCACTCATCCGCGGACGCTCAACTGTCCACAACGTCTCAGGACAGCCCCAAAGAAGCACTGTTGACGAACTCATTGAGATTCTGGGTGGGACACCGCCCACCTCGTTAAATGCCAGCAGCTATCAAGATCTTGGCTACGTGTGTGGCGATGACAGCAACAGCCCATCGGAGTGCATAGACCTGACGATTCGGCCAACGTCAGGCAGAACCAAGCCCATTTAAATAAAGACGCACGGCCTGCACACAGTCCATTTGCGCTTGTGCAGCGGCCAATTAGAAAGTGGAAGACAGTGCAACTCGCTGGCTGCGGGTGCCTGCAATGAAATGAAACTCTCCAAGTGCGCGCTTCAGTACCTAATACCATCTTGAAAGACACCATGTATGCTTTTTTGCTTGCAGCATTTATATGACGCCCTATTCCAATCCCCTGACTTGACCAGTGCAGGGAGGCAAAAGCGTGCTTCTCTAATACAGGAATGCTGGTTCTCCAACAACAGCGCGCAGCGGCGCACAACAATGAGCGTGCTGGGGAATCAAACCATTCTTGCACCCATGATCAAATCACAGCATGCAGCAGAACACTTATTCGTGTTATCGCTTAATGGGCCGATCGACTATCCAGGCGTCACAGCCAGGGAATTCAGGGCTGGGGCAGCCTCTGCAGACGATTGATCGTAGAACACGAGCTCATCCACTAGCGGCCAGTAAGCCATTTGGCTGTCATCCAGAAATTCGCTCAGTTCCACCCTCTGCAGTGCCGCGGGGGGGGGGGGGGGGGGGGGCAATTTACTTACCGCAGCAACAAGATCCTGCCGGGAGACAAAGCAGCTTGACGCAATGCTGTCTGCGTGGTGGGAGAGAGGGAGAGGGAGAGGGGGCCCATCACTTCACCAGAATGACATCATCGTCTTCAGAATAAAGCTGCGCCCTCTGCTTCAGGAAGTTGTAGAGCCTCGCGTACACAGCCTCGCCCAGCCCATTACGCATCTCTGGCGAAGCTTCTGCTCGCGGTTCGCCATGCGCTTCTGGGCCTGATTCCGCTGCTCGATCTTTCTCTCAGGAGAGGATTGGGGCAGCGCCATTGGGGGTTTCGGAGGCTTGGATCCATCAACCGGCGCCCCTGGACCCCCGGCAGGCACTGTCTCATCTTCCACAGAGTCCTGGAAGGATACACATAGAGGAGACATGGTGGGTTAGTGTCGCCGCTTTGTAGTTGTTTCAGCATCCCCAGCATCCCATTTTGGCGCAGCACACAATTGACCCAACGTAATGTTCTCAAGGCATCGCACCCGGTCATCATCGCTGACCGAGCTGTCTGTCTCGCCACCGGAATCATTGGGAGTAGCAATCGCAACATTCGACAGCTCGTCTGCGACCAACTCAGCCGCCTCCATGTTCCCACTGGCGCTGTACGTCCAGACGCCGTTGCTGCTCTTTCCACTCCTTCCGCATGACGTAAGGCGCCACCTCCTCCTCATCCTCAAAGTCCTCGGAATAGCAGTCGCTCTCCTCGTTGTCTCCCTCGGCAATGTCGGCCTCAGCTCCCTGGCGGTTCTACTCACGGACGACGAAGGCCGCGACAGGGGCGACGGCTGCATGCCAGGCTCCTGTGCACCAGCAGCCGCTTGCCACATGGCGAGCCCCGCGCTGGCACTGGCGGCCGCATCACCCAGATCACCACTGTTCTCGCATAGGCCTGCTTGCCTCACACACTCTGCAATCACCACCAAGTGCTCCAGCTGCAACAGGGCAGAATGTGTCAAATACCATGCCGTATACAATAAATAGCACCAACACAGTCGACATCACACCAAAACATGGCCTCCATTGTGGGCAACAAACCTGATTGCGAAGTGTGCGGCGCTCCTCTTCATTCAGCGCGTGTTGAGCAGATGTCAGCTCAGAGTCGGACGCCGCGGCCTTTGGAGCAAATGCACCGTCTAAGTGGTCCTCGAAACCTTGCTGGGCATCAACATCCAAGCGGTGCTCCTCACTGTCCATCGCAGGTAGTGTGAATTGGCCTGCGCTGCTGCCCTCAGGCGACGGCGCCGAGCCTTGGCTGTCGTCCGCAAGAGCGGAGACGTTGGGGGACCACTTGGGGGTCGTGCCGAGGCTCAGGGTAAGGTCATCCACGTTCAATGTGGCCGAAGGCAGTGTCTTTGGTCCCTCATCGGGAGACTTCACCAGCTCCGGCTGCTCACCCTGAGGGCTCTCAGCCGCAGCGGGGGCGCTGTCATGCGTTGCTGCGCCTGGACTATGATCTAGGCTTGGCTGCTGGGAATGGATTCCTGATATTTCCTGGTTGAGGCACAGACATATTCAGATTTAGTTGGACTTCCCATCAGTGTGCACCAACCCAGGTATCATAAACATGAAAAAAAACGGGGGAAGGGCTTGCCAGGGACCGGAGAGGATGAGAGGGGATGGTTTTTCTTTTCTTTTTTTTTTTTTTTTGGGGGGGGGGGGGGGTGGGTCAACCTGTGCGTAGCCCCGCCAAGCAGCAAGCAATGACGAGTCAGCTGTTGTGGCACGACTAGCCCCAGCGTCCGGTGACTGTGCCGCCACGCCGTCTCCAGCAGCATTCGCCTCTCCCAACTCGGGGAAGGAGGCGGCACGGAGCGGAGAGAGCTGAGTGGTGGTGCTCCGCTGCGCCTCCATTGCTCCAGGGGAATCCGCTGGGGTTGCTGTTGCTGCAGGCGTGCTGTTCTGCGATGAGGCACCTGGAGGAGCGATGTGCAACGTCAGTAAACATCAGTGACCCGCCTGGTACACCTGCTCAGCAGCTCCAGGAGAGTGTTCTGCGCGCACCTTCGGATTCTCCCTCTGGGATGGCCTGTAGGTGGTCCGTCATGTGCTTTGTGGTTGATTGGGATCGCGCCTCTCCACGTGCCCATGAGCCCGACCTGAATCTGCTCTGTCTCCAAATGACTAGACAACGCACATGTCAGATTATTCATGGCTAAATATAATGAGTCGATATGAGCATGAGCAAGTTGAACCATCCCAAGTAAAGCATCACATAAAGTCGCACCTGAGGGGGTAGGTCATTGCTCTCTGCATTATGGTTGGCATCTCAATAAGTTGAAAGATGAATGGACGGGCATTGACGTTATTGCAAAGCATCTCGAGACGACGTCCCTCAGCTCGGGGATAGTCCTCGGGAGATGGGCTCATAATGGCCGCGCAGGACCTGCAGGCGGGGAAGAAGTGAGGACCACAGAGCACTGCGGACCTGGTGAAGCCCCCTCCATCACGCATTGCTGCCCCCCAAAGGGCTCAAAATTTGCACCTTCATCGCCACGCCTGGAAAATTCTTCGCTGCAAAGGCGGCTTTCCAGTGAGCACTTCATACATCACACAGCCCAAGGCCCACACATCGCTTCTTAAACGCATGACCGGGCGCCCTCCATGATCTCCGGAGCCCTGCACAATCCGGACAATCCGACCTTCAGAGACTCCAAGCAATGATGGCACGCGGGGAAGCCTTCACATTCCAAGTCCAACGCTTACATGTAGAAGGGCGTTCCAATTTGGCGTGCGCGCCAACTCGAAGGGACTCACTCCAGCTTTTGGCGAGGGCAAAGTCGCCCAGCGTGCACTTTCCATTGCTCAGAAAATGTTTTGGGATTTCACATCTCGGTGAAGGATTTTCTTGGCGTGCAGGTATGATAAAGCAAACATCATCTGGATCATAAATAGCCAGGCCTCATCTTCCTCTATCTTTCTGCCTTGCTTCCTGTATGGCACGGGTGGGAAGTTTTCCGAGTATGCACTTAGTCACTTAGTGTGGAGACAAACAGCGTCGGAAACAACGCTACATGTCTGCTGCAGTTGTGTGTGTGCGTGTGTGGGGGAGGGAGGGTGAAGAAAGTGTAAGGCTAGGGAGTGGTACGTTTGCAGGGGTTGAAGTATATGCGCACCTGCGGCTCTGAACATAATGGTACAGATCGCCACCCTCACAGTAGTCCATGACCATGCAGAGGTCCATCTCTTCCTCATCCTGAGCACACGCGACCGGCATCAAAATGTGCATTCACAATCATCACGGGGTAAACATGGCAAGTGGAGCTGATGAGGCTACGTATGCACCAGTGTGCGGCTACACTGTGTTCACGATAAACGGAGTGAGAAGGTGTGATCAAGACTGT